>VCAZ01000032.1:4532019-4836409 GCA_005784505.1 Bagarius yarrelli | reverse complement strand
ATAACATGCCATGATGGACAACTAAGCTACAGTGACTGTAAGTGCATCCTGTGTTTTATTTCACTATTTAACTAACTTTATCAAGTTAAAGTTCAAAGCTCTATAAAATGAAACATAGTGAAATGGTGCAGTAATATAAATCTGCTCAACAAGTTTATTCGGTCTTTTGATATTTGAGAATCTTTTGATTGAGGTCTCTAATAGCTGGTTGTTTTGTTTACAGGTAGATAAAACTGCAGAGTAAGTATATAAATTCCCATTTTTATTTATAGCTAACACCAAATGCTGTAACAACAGAATAACATCGGTATCAGTAGATATAATATCAATCCTCGCTCCTAATTCCGACCTATCATGCGTTTATTTTGACAGTGATCTGCATTTACATCTGAATCAGACAAACCGAACACCGCAGAGCTCCTGCTGTCCATCAGAAATCATCTCTCTCTGAATAAAAGCTTGTTTTTTTTAAACAGAATAAAAGCATCTCACTTGTGGAATTGTGTTTTGAGAGACTCGTTGTTGATTTATTCTCATGCGAATTGAACAGAAAGAGAACTCCACTGTTCTTAATGTCTGACAATCTCGGCTCCTCTTCATTACACCAGGAGTGACTAATGACTAAGACTCTTCCTTTAGGGCCTGGGACTTATAAAACGTTTTTAAAGTATAGTTGCAGTTATTATATTTAATAGAGTCTTGATAAGTGAGCGTGAAGTCTCTGAATAAACTTTGGAGAGTTCCTTTAATCGCTGTCAATTACAGTCGCAATTCTGTTCAATTACGTCATTATATTAAAATAATTTTATGATGTGTTACTGAAAAATAAGCTTCAGAAAGTCATCATCACATTTAGATTTACATTTACTGCATTTTGACAGACACCCTTTTCCAGAGCGACTTAGATTTATCTCTTCTTTTATACAACTGAGCAGTTAGGGGCTAGGGGCCTGGCTCAGGGGCCCAGTGCTGGTGGCTTAGTGGAGCTGGCAATCAAACCCACAATCTTCAGGTTGGTAGTCCAAAGCCTTAACCATGAACCACCATCTAATACCTGACTATAAACTGTTCTATCACTAGGAGAAGCATGGTGGTGGCAGCATGTTAAGCATTAGCTTTTTGGTCGTTTTTGTGATTGACCTGCTTCTTTTCAGTGAACCGCCTCCTCTCTCCTGTTTTCATTACTAAATTTCATCAAAAAGTAAGTTTGATCACTGTTGCAAAGTTCCACTGTGCCAAGTTAAGGTCTTTGTTTAGTTATGCATGTTTTCCGTTGACTGTCCTGCTCCATAAAACGAAACCCCATATGTCGTTTTTGCTAGCAGTTTAATACAACCTATAGCTACTTTTAAAGTTATGCGCTCTTTAATGCACACACAAATGATGATTGGCATGGTTCATAAAATTTGACAGTAATTACCAATCAAAAAATAAAAATAAAATAAAATAAAATAAAAATGTCCTTCTTGCATGAAAATAACTTTGTGAAGGAGGTATTTTATCAGGATAACCAAAACCTAATTTTTACATTTTTATAAATAACCTCAAATGTTTCAAAAGCACGCATTGCAGCTAATTTCATTAGTATTGTTTTCATGTGAAGCAAGTAATAGCCCGTATTTAGTTATATTTAGAAATATTCCATAAATGACTATAAATGGACAAATAAGCGTGCCACCGCTGTTCAACATTAATACATCACTAATATATTATGTTAACAAAGATGTGTTTCTATGTTGAGCGAAATTACTCCTTTTTTGAGATTCCAACCCGAACCCTAAGAATAACTTAGTTAAACCACAAATAACAGTGCCATGTTTTCCCATTCCATTAGCAGAAAGATGGAGGATTATGGGTAACATAAATTTAAACTTTAATTTATAAAATGAACAAATAATACCTTTATTTTCACGGAATGGAGGCTGAAATGTGATATTTTACAGTGACTAATATTTTTTAAGTTATTATGCCACCTTTCCATATATCTCTGAAAACTGTGGCCAGCATCATTGATCAGCATAGAATATGTAGTAATCCTACTTATTTTCTCTTTAATACGTTAATGAGATTTATTGATTTACTGATTTTCAGCCGTTAAAAATGTACTCTGTCCAACTCCGCCTCTACAATACAACAACTTTTGAAAATCTTTGCTCTTTTAGGGGAATTTTACTCTAAAAGAGTAAAGGTAAACATTCTAAAATAATTGACTTTTGTAATGCTCGATATACTGTTTCAGAGAGGTGGAATTTGCATATGCAGCAACCCTCGGCCAGTTTAATTACTGGCATGAGCCAATAAAACTTTAGGAGGAATGAAGGTAGAAGACATTACCTAAGCAGATGCTCTACAATGTTGAGTATAGCTTAAACTGGAACTACATACTTGTACGTTATGAAGCATTTAATTCTGTTGCCAGTTTAAAGTGATGATCACTGAGGAGCATCAGTAAAATCCACAGGTCTTGGTTTTAGCTACAGATTCTTTATTCACACCTGCAACAGGTGGATAGAATGTGGTTTGTTTGTTGCAGGAACAAATCTACCAAACCCACAACTAGCAGCATTGAACTCTCACTGCTTGTCACTTCACTCAAATTAAAATGTTCTCTAACTTGTACCCAACACACTCAAAAGCTTCCTCACAGAGGAATTATGGTCTTCTCTGATACAACTAGAATCATCTACACATAACACATACCATACAGGCAAACTTAGTTTTTTCTAGATGAGGCAAGCTTCCAGTATATCACCTGTGAGTAGTGGGTCATCCTATTATCTCTGCTTACTCCACAAGAGTTTAACCAAGATCCCAAGCGGCTCATAGCTGTTGGCCAACACTCAGTAAACGTTTCTCATGGTTAGGGGTTTTCTTCTTCTGTATGTCAGCATGTCAGATTTACAATTAAAGCAAGTTTGTGCAGGACCATTTGTCTTAGTTAGGCCACTGATTGCTATCTTAAGTAGGGCTGTGCGATTCAGGGAAAATATCTAATTGAGATTTTTTTTGACAGATATTGCGATTGTGATTCAGTCTTTCAATAGTGTGCAGCACACACTTTATAGATTCCTTAATTCCTTGTAGTCCAGCAGATGCAGTGTGCCTTTTTACCAAATAGATAGTTAGCGCTTAGCTGCAATTATGCAGTCAGTGCTGCCTAAATGCATTTTAATAAAAAAAAGAAAAGATATTGAAGGATATTGGACTATTCCAGTTTCTATTAATTAAAAAAAATATCCAATAAACAAAATATATTTTACTTATAGTGCAAATCACTTGCAGCTAAAATATTTGCATAAGGGAATTTTATATCTTATATCCAGCGTTTGAATGTGGTCTGTAAATCCCTCTTCTTATCACTGCATTAAAAGGCGCTGTGTCTTTAGCAAGGTAGCGGGTTATGGCATTAGTTATCTCTTAGTGTTTTTGTAATGACTTTTTATATGCTGTATCAGCTGCAAACAATTCTGTAATTGTACTTTGTTGCTTGCAACTAGACTGAGTGTCACTAGCAGTACTTTCAGGCGACTTTTTAGAAACGCACTCCTCAAACAACCGCCTGTGTTTTTTCACTCTTGCAAAATACCTTTTTTTTTTTGTTCGATTGCGAAATCTTGTCATGATTTCTGGTAAACGGAGCACGAATGTCAATTATTAATGCTGATAATAAATAAACAAACTAATGAATAAAGCGATCCCAGGGGTTTTACTCTGTGATCTGAAGTGAAAACCAGAAGAAAAGATGAGGATTATTATTATTCTGGCTTTATCTATTTGCTCGTGTCAGGCTTTGGGGGGTAAGAACGCTAAACCAGGTTGTGTGTCTGTTCAAATAGTCAGAAATTAGTTAATCATGTTTGTATAAATAGAGATGTTTCAATGTTTTGCTGTTTTTAAAGGTTTTTGTTACCCAACCTAGTTACAGATCGCTCTGTCTTATTACACATCAGTAAGAAGTCAGAAAAATAAAAAAAATAACAAAATTCATTTAGAATCATTAAAGATTTTTTTTAAATGCTGAAAATTGATTATTGTAATTTTTACTGGTTAGTAGCTGGTAGCTGCTCAACTGCATAACTTAGCTATGTTTAGCCACGTTCACACTTTAAAGTTTCGAAATAAATATTAGATAAATTGCCAAAAACAGAGAGAAAATTTTTTTATTACATATGGAATCAAGATGATTTAAAAAAAATATCTCAGAAATATTGCAGAAAAACAGTGGAGACGTTATGTGAGATTTCTTCATTACTGCTTGAAGAAAGGTTATTTCCACTGTTAATTTACAAATATAACTATTTGTTCATTGTTATTTCCAACTAAGCCACATGTTTCTTATTTTAAATTTGTGGGGAAAGATAAGCCTTAGTGTAGGGTAAGCTGAGGCAAAAAAAATTTCAGGTAAAACCTTTTTATTTTATTCAAAAGGTCAAGGAAAACAGTAGGAAACAGCTAAACTTACCTGAGAACTAGCCAAATACAGCAAAGGCATTTTAAGTTCAAACAAGACACTGGCCAGCACATAGTCCAGACCTTAACCCCATTAAGAATCCTTGGGATGTGCTGGAGAAGACTTTGTGCAACCATCCGACACTCCCATCATCTATACAATATCTTAATAATAAATAATGCAACTATGAGACTAAATGTTGTGACATTGCAGAAGTGTATCGATAACGTTCCATAGCAAATGGGCACTGTAATTAAAGCCAAAATATTCAAGTGTGTGACTTTTTTATGGACGAGCAGTATATAAGTATCCTATGTAATTATTAACAACTGTTAACTCAATACTGTGAAATAAAAGTATCAAAATTTATTGAAATGGAAATCCCACATAAACGGCTGGTTTACATGGGACATATTTAAAATTCGGCAGACGTTGATAAGTTTTGATGATTCATATGTACTTATTTCACATACTTCAAATAATGATGATAATAATAATAATAATAATAAACAATATTATTCTATCAGGCTGCAGGCAGGTTTAATACATGATGGCAGTCTAATGGGAAGCTATACCTGTTGTATCATTTGAGCTTTTGCTTACAGTTTGGTTCCCACCTGCCACCCCGCCTTTTAAAAAAGCCTCCTGTGCCCCTGGGCATTACCTGACTCTGATGCTCCCAGATGCAAATCACTTTTTTTTCTCGTTTATTATTATATTTTCCTAATAAAATCTTACGATAAAATTGGCGTTGTGAATTTCTGCTAATGATTCCTACATAGAAAAATTGCTTTTGGCCCTCAGATGCATCTTGCGAGACTGCAATGACTGTTTTGCCTGCCCTATTACCTACACCTAATAACCGCTTTTCATAAAAAAAGAAAAAACAATATAAAGTGTCCAGTAGGTCCATGCCAGATTTCCTTATCTTATATACGCTATAATGAGCTTTTTAAAAACAACAGACTCGACTTTGGCTAGTTTAGAATTTTTTTGCTGTTAAACAATTGTTTTGTATTGTACTGAAAATAGAACAAAGTATTGATTTTCATCATAATTGATTTTAAAACTGATAAGTACTTGTGCAAGAAATAAATAAAAATTAAAACATTACAGAAAACTGTCAGCTTCCTCTTCTGGAAAACGGCTTTTTTATGCCACAGCTTGAAATTTACGAACACAATACCACTGTTTTATACGGCTGTGATATTGGATGGAAACCTGCTCTGGAGTCCTGGTGGGGACAAATAACATGCACCAATGGCATATGGTCACACATCCCTCAGTGTATCGGTGAGTAATTTAAACATTATCATAATCATCATTATTATGAATAAAATACAGAACAAATGCACTTTCTCTGAGATGCCAAAAAAACTTACACCTACATGTGTGTGGAAAGAATGCTAACATGAAATATGAAACAAAACCAGTAACTGGTTTGTAAGCAGCAAATTCATTGGTGAATTTATGCCTATATTTGTCAATCTGACTCTAAGGCTGCATTTACACTGCAGATCCCGATGCCCAATTTCTATTTTGTGACTGTATTCAATTTATTTTATGACATTTTTACATCATCTTTTAAATCTGACCTGTATCCGATATCTACATTTACACTCTACATGGCAAAATAACCCAGGGGTGATATACTGACTAGAAAAGGAAGTAAAACAACAGTCCGATCACACAGACGCAATTGACCAATTTGGTATGTTACTTCTGCACCATGTTTAAAGGTCAGCAAAACAAGGCTTTCTTTGGGAGAAGAGAAAAAAAGAAAGCCCCTGTTGTAGCCTGGAAGAATGTTTATTTATTTCTTTATTTACTTTTTAACAGCATGCCAGGATTAAGGCTATTTCCATGGCAATTACACTCATACTTCACACTAACTTACCCTAACATACTTTTTTTGGACTGTGGGAGGAAACTGAAGAACGCGGAGTAAACCCACGCAAACACGAGGAGAACATGCAAATTCCATACAGAAAGGCACTGTTTATTTTTATAAAACCAAATCTAAAAACAAGGCAAAAATGATATCACCAGGAAGAGAATAACAGGTTTATAATAACTGATTTAAGTAATAATCTGCTTGTTTGTTGTTCAAGTACGAAGTGGTGTTTAACCCCACACGTGTCCTTGAGTTAGAATCAGTTTATCCTCCTGGTACCAAAGTCACTTTTCAGTGTATCAGCGGCTTTAGGGCTGATGAAGGAAAGTTAGAGGCCCAGTGTGTAGATGGAAAGTGGAGTGTGCTAGAGTGCAAAAGTAAGCATGCTCCCCACCCACAAACACACTCACTTTCTTGTTGTTAATATTTCAAATAACATTGTCTTGGGGTTTTTTTCGACAGGAAAGCGTTCATCTTGTGCTCCTCCTCCTCGTGTCGAGAACGGAATGATCGAACAACCTTACAAGAATGTTTTTGAACACGGGGAACAACTTCATTATGTATGTGCAAAAGGATACGAGATAAAGAGATATGAATATAACACCTGCATAAACGGACAGTGGGGACGTATCATTAAATGCGGTAAGATTCACAACACAGAGATACTGCACTTATCCAGGTTAGAAAGTTATTGTTATTATTATCATTGTTTTTACTATGAAAAATAAGATGCAGATGTCTATAGTTTATGTCTATCCTTTTTAATGTTATATCACAACACAACTGAACTAAAAATGAGACAATGTTTATGTAAGCTGCAAGTATATTCGCTTGTTAATGAGTTCAGTCATAAAAGCTAATTCTTAAAGCCTAACTCCTTTAGTATTGTTACGCCCATAGCCGCAGAAACATATTTTGCGCAGGGGGAGCTAAAGAAAAGAAAATGGCGCTGGACTCCAATCCAATAGTAATGTAATGCGGTAATGTGTGGTGATTGCTTTGGGGGAACTGTTGCAGCAGCTGCTGGTTGGCTGCCCACTAGTGTCCAGGTCTTCATTCCCTGGACTGAAGCACACTCAAACAGAAATGAGTTTCTAAAATGCTGCACAAAGCTGAGATTCTTCTCTAATTCACCAGCTCAAGGCTCATTCTCCTTTTAATATTGTTTGAAATTCCCCGAAAAATTACAAAAGAGATTTTGCACCGTTTAGACTGGTGTATTTTTGAACTCAAGTGCCGGCTGTGCTGTACACCATGACGTCACTATGGGGTTTTTTTATTCAATAGATTATTTACATTTAACACAATTTTTACTGATTTATCTTTTATCACTGTCTCCAGCCCCACAATTTTCCCTCAGCACCCTTAATTCCCACAAAAGAGAGAGAGAGAGAGAGAGAGAGAGAGAGAAAGAGAAATAATAACGTGATTTTAAATATTGATTTGACTATTAAAAAAATAACACCTAACAATAAAGTAGCATTCGTTAAAATGTATTAGTTTAGTTGACCTGCAGTGTTTAAGCACTTATTAAATCTACTTGTTTATCTTTTATTAAACAAATCAAATAGAATCATGTTATTTATCTTATTTACACAACGGCATGTCATTTTTGTCTCTACATAGTGGTGTATTTACAATTGTCCTCTGCTCTCTGTATCACACACACACACACACACACACACACACACACACAGACAATGTATCATGAAATTAATCAGATTAATAGATTATAATGTGGAATCTGTCTGGGGTTTGTTTTTTTAGAAGAACAAACATGTTCCTCTCCACGTGTGCAAAATGGCGTACCTGTAAATTCGTTAAAACACATTTATATTAATGGGGAACAAGTGGAATTTAAGTGCCGGAGCAGCTACGAGTTTGAAGACACAAAGTTTGCAGAGTGTGTACACGGAACATGGAAGCTGCCAGTGTGTAAACGTAAGTGTCTCACTGGAAAACCTTTCTGACTGTTTTTTTCATCAATTTGGCTTGTGTTTTAATTATTGTGTTTAAACGAAAATTAGCACACAGTTCTGAATGAACACCAGGTGTAAAAGCTTTGTTTTCAGCTCGAAGTGAACCAGTGTGTGATGTTCCCCGAGTGACCAACGCTGTTCAGATAGGAACGATAGCATCGCTCTACCGTACAGGACAGAGTGTTCAATTTAATTGCAATAAAGGCTACACTTTTGAGGGAACAGATTCTGCAGTTTGTGAGAATGGACGCTGGAAGCTGCCAGTGTGTAAACGTAATCCTCTGGTTCTATTGATTTTTGATTTTCATGAAGAAATGATTGTTTGTTTGTTTTTTATTTTAGTTTTTGAATTCTAGTTACCTGGGAGAGAAGTAATTTTCCCACCAGACTAGGGCTAAACCGAAATCTAACTGTGTGTATAATCATGATGAATTCTGGATATTTTTTTTATATATATAGTTAGATTTTTTTAACTATAATATATGAACAAAATATATACTGTATACATATTAATTCCTGCATTTTTTAACAGAACTTTAGAAACAAACAAAGGAGTGAGAGGAAATCTTGGCATTTAAAGCACTCTTCTATGTAGCTGTATTTATTATTGAACTCTGGACATTTTTACTCATTAGAGATTAAAACCTGTTAACATTTCACTGTTCCATAAGTGAATTTTTTTCTTTCTGTCATACAGCAGGCAGAAAGAAAACAGCTAAACGTGTCTCATACTTTTGGAAAGTTAAGCTTCTTGTGAATAGATGATTCGAAAGCCATTAATCCATAAAATTCCAACAAAAATACAAAAATATGGTTACTCTGAAAAGGATAGAAAAAAAATCTAATTCACTAAAATATGTAGTTCAGACACATTTATATGTTAAAGAACATCCACAAATGTACCAGAAGCTGAGCTTAGAATGCAATTTTAGATATTTGATCTGTTTTTTGTTAATAAACTATACTTAATTAATGAACCCTTTACATTTTTCTGGCTGGATTAAAATTAAACATTTCAGTTGTTGAATCCTTTGTTCTCTGTGTGGTGCATTTATGGCAGAGGTCACTGAAGAGCCTGGAAATAAAACAAACCTGCTTAATAGCTGAAAAATTATTAATCGTACTAAAATGATCAAACAATCTTCCTCTAAGTCAGGGGTGTCCAAACTCGGTCCTGGAGGGTTGGTGTCCAGCAGAGTTTAGCTCCAACTTGCCTCAACACACACACCTGTAAGTTTCAGGTCTGCCTATTATGATCTTGATTAGTTGGTTCAGGTGTGTTTGATAAGGGTTGGAGCTAAACTCTGCAGGACCGAGTTTAAACACCCCTGGTCTAAGTAAATTTCCAAATGGTTTAGCAGGTGCCGTTTAATACATGGGGGATGCGATCCAGTGGACAAGCATCCGAACCCATGTTGTTAAGCTAAAAGTCACCAACTTAATGTTATTAAATGTCTTTTATAAGAGACTGGTAAACTTTTTAAGGGTCAGCGGCTGGGGGTCATGGACGTCCTGAAACAAGTGTGGTGACATCACCTAGTAATAACCACAACTTCACTCACAGCTTTTACACATTTTACACTATCATCATTTCTTTAATCTAAATAAATGTCTCTGATTTCAGTCCGTGAGTGCGGAGTTCACCCTCTTATTGAAGATGGAGATGTTGAAACACAAAGTGGAAGGCAGTTAAAGGTTCTGTGTAAGGCATTTTTTAAACTCCAGGGTCCTGAAATAGTGAGCTGCGTCGCAGGACAGTGGACGGAGCTCCCGGTGTGTAAAGGTAAGTATGAACCTGAAAGAAACTACAAAAATCCAGTGTTTAGCGATCTTCTGAAACAGATTGTTGTCTCCTGTTCTTGCAGCTCCATGTAAACTGGATAGAACGCGGTTTCTTTCTGCGTATTATGCTGATGAATATCTGCCAGATGGTGAAACGAAGAGTTTTTACTGTAAAATATTTTTATATAATTCACCTACTATACACATAACATGCCATGATGGACAACTAAGCTACAGTGACTGTAAGTGCATCCTGTGTTTTATTTCACTATTTAACTAACTTTATCAAGTTAAAGTTCAAAGCTCTATAAAATGAAACATAGTGAAATGGTGCAGTAATATAAATCTGCTCAACAAGTTTATTCGGTCTTTTGATATTTGAGAATCTTTTGATTGAGGTCTCTAATAGCTGGTTGTTTTGTTTACAGGTAGATAAAACTGCAGAGTAAGTATATAAATTCCCATTTTTATTTATAGCTAACACCAAATGCTGTAACAACAGAATAACATCGGTATCAGTAGATATAATATCAATCCTCGCTCCTAATTCCGACCTATCATGCGTTTATTTTGACAGTGATCTGCATTTACATCTGAATCAGACAAACCGAACACCGCAGAGCTCCTGCTGTCCATCAGAAATCATCTCTCTCTGAATAAAAGCTTGTTTTTTTTAAACAGAATAAAAGCATCTCACTTGTGGAATTGTGTTTTGAGAGACTCGTTGTTGATTTATTCTCATGCGAATTGAACAGAAAGAGAACTCCACTGTTCTTAATGTCTGACAATCTTGTCTCGTTCGTTCTCTCGCTCTCGGCTCCTCTTCGTTTCTCTGCTGTAAAGCCGACTGCTACACCTGCATCTGATACACCAGGAGTGACTAATGACTAAGACTCTTCCTTTAGGGCCTGGGACTTATAAAACGTTTTTAAAGTATAGTTGCAGTTATTATATTTAATAGAGTCTTGATAAGTGAGCGTGAAGTCTCTGAATAAACTTTGGAGAGTTCCTTTAATCGCTGTCAATTACAGTCGCAATTCTGTTCAATTACGTCATTATATTAAAATAATTTTATGATGTGTTACTGAAAAATAAGCTTCAGAAAGTCATCATCACATTTAGATTTACATTTACTGCATTTTGACAGACACCCTTTTCCAGAGCGACTTAGATTTATCTCTTCTTTTATACAACTGAGCAGTTAGGGGCTAGGGGGGCTCAGGGGCCCTGTGCTGGTGGCTTAGTGGAGCTGGCAATCAAACCCCAATCTTCAGGTTGGTACAATCTTCGGGTTGGTAGTCCAACCTTAACCATGAACCACCATCTAATACCTGACTATAAACTGTTCTATCACTAGGAGAAGCATGATGGTGGCAGCATGTTAAGCACTGGCTTTTTAGTCGCTTTTCTAATTGATCTGTTTACTTTCAGTGGACCCAGTTTCATTACTAGATATTCATACAAAGTTTTAAAAGTCATTATTATGACTTTTATCACAGTCGCAAAGGTACAGACATTTATAAAGGTACACAAACTACATAATGTGTTACTATCAAAACACACAAAAAATTTATATCAATATAGATAAAACTGAGGTCCTTATTAGTACTCCATCATTAACCACCAAAGCCCCAACTGACTTTACTTATATCAGATATCGCTGACACTCCAATTGCTCCATCTAGTATCATTACAAATCTAGGCTATATGTTTGACTCAGCTCTTTTATTTTAGTCTCACATTAAAACTCTAAATCAGCCTTCTTTTGCTAACGGCAAACTGTTTTGTTCATTTGTGCCAAACATGCAGAAACTCTCATTTATGCTTCTGTCTCATCTCGTCTTGACTTCTGCAATGCCCTTTCCAATGGCTTACCAGCTACCTCCATTGCCAAATTACAGTATATTCAAAACTCAGCCGTTCGTATTCTCAGTCAGACTAAGCGTTTAGCCATCGATTGTTACCTTGTCAAAAACAGCTCTGCAACCTGTTTCAGTGCATGTTGCTTAAAATGCTAATAAGCTCAAATGTCTGTTCAGGGCCCCAGACAATCAAGTGGGTATATTATTATTTATTACTAATCTTCTAATCTGAGTTTTACCAAAAACTAAGAAAAAATGATGCTGTCATCAAACTAGTTCGACTTCACATACCATTGCATTTTATTACTGCATACATTCTGCATTGTACCTTCATCAGCACAGTTTTAATATCCATCATTCTGTTTGACTCAACAATATAAGTGGCATGTGGTAAACCCCAAGTTCACTGCTGAGGATCATATAAGAAGCAAGATATAATAAAATTTCGTTTAATTATCTTAATACATCTAAATACTATATTCTGAGTATCTGTTGCAGAATTACATGGAACCTGTTTCTTACAGAACAGACCAGGCCAGTTCCTGTTTACTCTCATCACTTCCTTTCACATGCACATGTTTCCTATATATCGCGTTTGGAATGTTTTGGTGTTACTGTTGTTGTTTTTCTCTACAGGGATGCAAACTTTTATGCTTGAAAGTACTCATGGTAGAGAGCTGCATCAAATAATAAGAGTCATTAAATGTCCACCGATATGTTTGGAGCTACTGAGCATGGTCGGAAGAGGCTGAGTCAAGGCCGAGCAGCGTGCTGAGGTAAGAGGGCTCCCTCGAGTCTAGTATCTGATCTGTCCGCACCGGGTGCACGATGTTGGTCGGCTGAGGTGTGAGTGTGTATTTTTCCAAAAACACCAGATCGGTGGATGGCTGATATCCACTTTGCTGCTGTTGTAGGAGATCGGCACTGGACTCCTCAGGAATCTGGACCAACACCTGAGTGACAGGGACGGACACGTCAGCAGGTTTAGTAGTTTGGGACGAGGTTTCGGACATTTGGGACGAGGCCGGGATGGGATGGCGAGCGCTGTGGACATGGTCCACGTGGTACTTGAGCTTGTCTTTGCGTTTGAAGGCGGCGCTGCAGTGAGGGCAGCTGAAAGGACGCACCTCAGAGTGGATGACCATGTGCTTGGTCAGCGTTTTCTTGATGCGGAAGGTCTGGTTGCAGATCACACAACGGTAAGGCTTCTCTCCTGAATGAAGCAAAATGAGATTTATCAAGACGTTTAAGCACATGCAGAATAAGAGGTGTAGTTTGTATGTACTTGTGTATGTTAGTCTTAAAAGAGTGGACATTAAATATTAGTTTTACCAAAAATATATGGGCATTAAATAAATGCATAGGCTTTATTTGTGTGTCAGTTTTAGAAAAGAAGGCGTGGTCTTTCTGTCTAGTGAAGTAGGCATGGCTCCTCAGTCTGTCTTGTCTGATGGGGCTGCTTTGCCAGTCAGACTTTGCAAATAAAGTGTGTCCTATGTGTTTTGAATAAATAGTAAATAAGGTGTGTTGTCTGTACTTATCAGTCATATTAAAGTAGGTGTGGCCTATAATCGCAGTAGAGAAGGTGTGTTCTCTGAGAGGTGTGGCATATGTGCCTCTGAATTTGATTAAATAGAGCTAAGGCTATGCCTGTTAATGGAGGAGATGTGACCTCTGCATATTTATATAATAGGTATGGTTTCTTTGCATCTTAATAAAGGAGGTGTGACCTATGTGCATCTTAATTAAGGAGGTGCATCTTAATAAAAGAGGTGTGGCCTATTTGCTTTGAGTTCTAATAAATACGTGGCCTATTTGCTTTGAGTTTTAATAAAGGTGTGGCCTATTTGTTGTGAGTTAATAAAGGAGGTATGGCCTATTTGCGTTGAGTCTTTTTTAAAGGAGGTGTGGCCTACCTGCTTTGAGTTTTAATAAAGGAGGTGTGGCCTATTTGCTTTATGTCTTTATAAAGGAGATGTGGTCTATTTGCTTTGAGACTTCATAAAAGAGGTGTGGTTAATTTGCTTTAAGTCTTAATAATGTAGATGTGGCCTATTTGTTTTGAGTTAATAGAGGAGGTGTGGCCTATTTGTTTCAAGTTAATAAAAGAGGTGTGGCCTACTTGCTTTGAGTTTTAATAAAGAAGGTGTCGCCTACTTGCTTTGAGTTTTAATAAAGGAGGTGTCGCCCATTTGCTTTGAGTTTCAATAAGGAGGTGTGGTCTCTGCTTTGGGTATAGAAAGGAGGCGTAGCTTTATTTGCTATGTGTCTAAAAGGCATGGCCTTTTTGCATCTTCAGGTACAGAGGTGTAACTTTTGTTACCCGAATGCGTCCTGAAGTGCGTCATCAGATTTGTTTTTCCTTTGAACTCTTTTTTGCACACGTCACACTGATGCACTACAGCTTTGTACCTGCAGGTTTGGAGAGGAGGCTGTGAGACAACATTATTCAAATGCAAATGTGATTCTATTTAAGCTTGTAAAAGTGTCAAGGTTTTTTTTACTTCCTCCACACTTTCTCTCCCAAGTGAATACTTTTATAGTGGACGTTGAGGTGATCAGCACGTCTAAAACATTTGCCACACTCTTCGCACTGGTGTGCTCTTTCACCTGGAGCGGGATGAGATCACATGCAGAATGTGTGTACTGTTAAAATTGTCTGTAGGATACAATATATTATTTACAAAACAACTTGCTGTTTAAAATACAGCTGTTTAAATTCCAGCCACTTTATTACAGTGCCCTCTAGTGGTCATAATTAGGTACAGGCAGTAAAATCTACACTCCTTTTTGCAGGTTTTGATAGGGAAATAACGTTATTTCAATTTGTAAAAAAAATCTCTTACACACAAACAAACATTACCTGTGTGTATTTTTTTGTGTTTTTTCAGATGATCGTGCCGAATGAAAGCTTTTCCACACTCCTCGCACTCGTATCGTTTATCATCATGGTGGACACGAAGGTGGAGCCTAAAAGAAACAGACATATACCTAAATCTCAAACAAAAATATTTATGATTTACCAAAAACATAGAAAAAGTACACCCCAACTTGCATGTGTGTAAACGAAAGGGTATCACATGCAAGGTAGGTGTCGAAAACAGCACGTAAATGTCTTTCATTTGGATTTTTGTTTTGTTTTAGATTTTAGGCGTTTACATCTACTTTTTAGGTTATTTTATCTTTTCTATAAGAGCTAAGCTCATTACAAACACTAACTTAACTAAATGATTTGATAATTAGATTGTTTGATTCTAAGTCATTTTCTGTATGGTATTTTGACCACTGATTGCTTTAACTTACCTAAACTGAAGCAACAATTTTTAAAAAAAATGAAACCTTTTCTAAGCTAATTAATTAAAAAACTGCCAAAGATTTAAAAAGGACCAATACATTTGCAAATGTCTAATCCATACTGATTAAGTCTTATCCAAACTGATCAAGTAGGCGTAAAAGTCGGCAGGTTTAGTGACAGTTTTCAAGTCAGTGCAGTTCTGGCTTTGTACAGTGCATTTCCCCGGGAGCGTCTCCACACCTGTACGAACTGCCGTGCCGGAAACTCTGTCCGCAGATACTACACAAGTGAGGCTTCTCCCCGCTATGGATCCTCAGATGCTCTCGAAGCGTCGTCCTAGGAGAGAAAATGATAAAATTAGCTAACCAGAAGACTATAATGCTTATGGAAGCCCATGTCTGCCACTAAATAAAAAATCAAAATCAAAATTATGAATTTAAAAGTCATAATTATAAGATTAATAGTCAAAACTATGACTTGCAGGTTCATCCCAGATAGCAGGTTGTCATTGAACCAATACAGCATTTATTTTTGGTGTTATGTTAGGTCATTTCAATTATGAAAAATAGATAAAAATGGACATAAAAATTTTTTTGTTCAACTTAAAATAAATCACTTATTTTACATTGAATGAACATTAATCCAGTCTTGCTTTATGTACAGCAGGACTTTATGACTGTAAATCGTGTCCGTTTTTATTTCTTTTTATAAATCAGAGACCATGTAGAAACATGTCATTAGAAAAGTTTATTGCCTTTAAGTAGTCACGAGTCTCGATCGCTCACCTCTCTCGGACCGACTTGCCGCACAGGAAGCACGTCCACTTCCTCTTCCCTCCATGTGTGCACTCGATGTGCCGCTTTCTGTTGCCGGTGTCGTTAAACTGCCGTCCGCAGATGTCACAAGGGAACGGTCCTGCCGTAAAACGCGACGTGAAAAACGTTAACAAAAAACCCGTTTTAGAATAAAACAACAACAAAATATCACATGTACGCACCTAAGTGGAACTTCTCCTGGTGTTTGAGTCGGGCGAAGCGGGATTTAAAGAATTCATCGCAATATGCGCATTTAAACGGCCGGTGCTGAGAGTGAAGGATCATGTGCTCCTCCAGGTGGGGGCGCCGTGTGAAAGATTTGTGGCAGATCTACAAGGTGAAGGTTTATTGGTAATAGGAATGAGGAAAAGAGGTGAATGTTTCACAGTCTGAAAAACTTACATCACACTTCCAGCCTTCACTCTTCCTCTTCCTCATATTCAAAAACTCCTGCATGTGGTCAGGATGGAATCTAAGAGAAAGAGAGCACTTGAAGGTACTCAAGCATTTAAAATGAAAATGAAGGTTTGACACTTGCAAATGTTTCATTCTTTGCTGGACATAATTTGGATGTTAGGTCACAAAGTTAAGGAAAGCATCCTAAAAGGGAGGAGTGTTAGAAAGCCAGATGTGTAAAAGTTATGGTAACAAACTTTTCTGGAAATTCAGAGGTCTCTTCCATTATGTCCGAGAAGTTCAGGCTTTGTGGCAGTGGCATAGGCGATAACAGGGATTGACTTACCTTTTGACGTGTTTGCTTAGTGTCTTCCTGCTGGCATGGAGTTTGCTGCAGAATGGACACTTGTGCTCTTTCCTCTGCACTGGAGCGTCTGCAGCGTGCTTTTTCTTGTGCACGGTGAGGTTGGACTTGGTGGAGTAGCGCTGCAGACACACGTCACACTGAAATGGCTTTTCTCTCGTGTGAACTCGCGTGTGACTCTCATATTTTCCTGCGGTATGATGAAAAGAGAACGATTAGTAAAATAAAAGTGCAAAAAAGCGTCCTATGGGACGGAAAGACATACAAATGTTTGACAATATAAAAAATTGTGGTTAAATAAAGGAAGCATCAAAATAAAATACAATTTAATGCAAATACAAAAGTGCCTAGAATAAAACCTTTAGCATAGGCGGGGATACACAAATATATTACAAATAATTTAAAAAATGAGGCGGGGACATAAAAACATAGGAAAGGGATGAGACAGACAATTATCAAGAATTTCTTACAGAGGCATAAATGCGAGAGGACTTTCTTATAGAAGAGTGTAAAGCATGTGCTTTTGTACTTTTTGTAACAGGGAATTAAAATACTTTAACTGTGCACATACCCCATCCCCACCCAATCGCTTACAAAAATCTAATCAATTGACAGTAAAGTCCCAAGGACTGTGCTGCAAAAGGGAAAGTTTGCTAATGTAGTGTATTTTACTCCATTTTTAAGAAGGTGTTGCAATGTTTAGCACACTGTTCTGTCTGTCCTGGCATCTAGTGTTTAGGCCAGTAGCTTTTCTCAAAAAAAAAAAAAAAAAAAAAGGACAGGCAGACACAAGTATTTTTGTTTAAGACTGTGGTAGAGCTTAATTTTTAAAGTATCTTTGACCTGAAAGAATAAATTCTAATATAAATCAAAGCGAAATTAGCATTACGACTCTCACCTACACGGTCGAACGTCTTGTCACACTTTGGGCATTTCAGCGTTTTCTTGTTGCCACTTTGGATGATGACTGGAGCAAGGCCTTCTGGGTAAACATGGCCACCACTGCTTGGACACACCGATGCATCGTGTTCCTTGACCACATGACTAGAGCTTGATTCTTCCTCCTTCGCCTCCATTCTGCTGTCTGCATCCTCTTCATTTCTTGCTTCCGTTTCTATTGCTTTTTGTAATCTTTCTTTGCTTTGGTTATACAGGATTTCATTACTGTCTTGATAGTCTTCATTTTCTTCGTCATTATAATTTTCATCGTCGCCATCTTCTTCAACCGTCATAGTTCCTCCCTCCACATTTTTCCCATAGTTTTCCATTCCTCTGCAGTTCTCTGTGTCCTGGCTCTTAAATTTGCTGTGTGTCCTCCTCGAACGGGTTGATGCGCGTTTGCTGCTTGATGGAACCGCCGTTTCACTGACCTCGGCTGGGCTGTGCATCTTGGCCATGTGGTTCTCCAACGACTTCTTATAACAAAATGTCCGGCTGCACAGCAAACATCGAGTCTCCCCAGGAGACTGAGGCTTCTTGAGCTCTTCTGAGGAAAAACTTTGGGGTTCTTCTAGTAACAGCTCCTCCCCCTCCTTCTCGCCCTCCTCTGGTGTTTGGCTCGGTGTTGCTTCACCTGCTAGAACGTTTACTGCCTCCATCATGTCAAAGAAGCATGCCGCCTCGGATAAAGACGGGATTTGGCCCTGTTGCACTTCCATTTGGGATGTGTACAAAAAGTCAAGCAAGTGTTCAAACGTTGAGCTATCTACATCATCAAATGTCATGTGATCCAGCTGAGGGTTTTCACTCAGTTTAGCATGAAAGTAGCTGCTTCCGAAAGCCAGCACCACCTTGTGTGCTGAATACGTTTCCCCATGGACGGTGATGGCTATGTCGCAGAATGAAGGCACCGCACGCCGGTCTTTGTTTAGGAAGTCAAGAAAGCAGCTGTCGCTTTGCGAAATACGAAGACACCGTCTCGACTCCAAAACCTCACACTCGTTAACTGTAGGCGCTGAAGATCCTGCCTCTTCTCCTGCTTTTTTCTTTACCATATCGTTTTTCACTTTCCTCTTCATTGTTATGATTTAACAGATGACTTCCATATCCTTAATATTCAAATATGAATACTAAAAGAGGGGGAAATCATGTAACAAATAAGACAGATGTAGAATTACTTCACTGATTCCATGTGGCTAGCTGTTATGACTGACTTGCAGCTTTAGCTTTATCAATGTTTCTAATATAACCTAAAGTTACAAGAATAATATGTGAGGATGCAACATTTATGGAAGGAGTCTCTAGTGTCAGAGCTGTCACAGATCAGAGATACAGCTGTAACTACTATTAGTAGTAGTAGTTTTAGTTTTTTTTTAACATTTTACGTTTTTATAATATTAAATCTTTCACATTTACCTAATTAATATTTATCTATATTAAATCCTACGGGGATATGTTTTCTATACGTTAGAAAAAACCTGTACATTAGCATAGCTTGATTCATGCTAGCGAGTGATGGATTTTAAATCAGGCGTTTACATCAGGCACAAAAAAACATTCAGGATGCAAAGAATAAACAACAATATATAATAACAAAAACGCTACATTTTATTTTTTAGGCTGCATTTTAAGCTATTGTATCTGTCATTCAATTCGCCGTTGAGTATTGTGTGCGTCGATATTGTATTTTTCCAAACAGGCAAACAACAGCTCGATCAAAAAACGGGGTCCTGTAAAAAGTAGAAAAAGACAGCACACCGGAACAGACAAAGGTCCCCCTTCACGGGGAGAATGTTGACTAACGACACTACAAAGTCCTACAAAGGGCTGCAGTGATGCTGAAATATATCTTTTTGTGTTTCCTACCTTTATTAAACAGCCTCGTGTGGTATTTCTATCGCCAAAATCGGAAATAACAGTGTTTTTATCAGCAAACAGTGTGCGTACAAAAAATGTCCACAATACAGCCGGGCGCTGTACCTCCCCCCGTACAATACGCCTGACTCGCAATAAGCTGAGTGCTCATTGGTTGTTTTCAGCTGCCAAATAATAAATATAACTATACGATGGCGTATGCGCGCTAAGAAGTGTACTAAATGGCGTATATTATTATACTAAAATCCTAACATATTGTTTTATTTTTATTGTTATTATTACTATTATTATTAAGACACCCAAAATTTCTAGACGCTACTTCTAAGCGTTAGGAATTCCGGTTACGGAAGTTAAAGTGTTTTTCTCCATTTGACTACTATTTTAAAATTTGGACAGTTATAACCCGCAGAGCTTTTAGAGGATTTTTGAGTGTTGAGACTGGTAGGGGACAGGTTGGAATTTCAGTTTTCCCAGAGGGGGCATTTAAATTGAGGGGGGGGGGGAATCCTATTTAGTTCCATTATAAGTGGAAATACTAAATTTATTGCCACGCCCACCAAAAATGGGCGGAGTAATAAAGTTTAACCAATATGGCTTATGGCTATATGACGAGTCTCTCAGCACAGTAAAAGGAAATGCATGATGGGTATTATAGTGACACCATGTGATGTCAGATGACATCAAAACAAAGTCCACACAAAATGGGTGAAGTCATAAAGTTTATTTAATGTGGCTATGTGACATTAAACGTTTATGATAGTATGATAGGTAGTATAGTTACAGCATGTGGTGTTAGGTGACATCACAGCCACACCTACCTAAAAATAGAAAAAGTTAGAAATTTTCACCAATTTGCCCATGGAATCTATCAAAATTCTCAGCTCAATGAGCATAGCAGGAATAATTATAATGTCATCTGCTGTCATGTAACATTACAAATGTTACAAAGTTACACCAACAAGGACATTTCACAATAGTATAACAAACATGATGAAAACTGTGCCTCAGGTATTATCACCTGACTATTCAGGATTGTTTCAAACCAATATCAAGTTTGTTGCTACAAACTTTACAAATCTAGTTATATTTAATTTTAAAATGTATTAAATCATTCTAATAAGCATCACCTCATACATACACTAGTTTCTACTTTTTTTTTTCTTTTTTTTTTACAAAAATATATATACCTTTATTTATCCAAATACTTTTTTTCATAAACATGTGTGACGTCACATTAATCATCCAGTGGACCTGTAAGTGTGTTAACCTAATCCTATGGATCTGACTGCTGTTAATCTGAGTGTCATCCCGCTCAGTCACTCACAAACAGGCATACACACACAAATGACTATATGGTGAAGATACTCGCTGTGATGGTTCTTCACCAAGCCAGGAAACACTCAAATACTATCAGTAAATCATGTCAGAAATGAACATTTTAGTCTGGATCATCCTGGTACTGCTCACAGGTAAAGCTGGTCTGTATGCTACATTCTTCTAAATGTCATTGGTTATCGTTGACATATGCTGTGTTTTAAGCTTGCTTTTTTAGTTGTGCACTAAATCTAAAGTGCTTTTGTAAGTCAGTAGCACCAGTGCAATCAGTGCAATTGTAAGTCAGTAGCACCATTACGTTTAGCTACGGTTTCATCTTTACAATTACACAGTTTCTGGTTTTTCAATTTTAGCATTTAGCTATGAAATTAAATTTATTTCATGTTTATGGACCAATCCTGTTTTTATCCCCAGCCATTATCTGCTAACCCCCTGCTTCCATTATACACTTCTGGCCAATGACTGTTCCTTTCACACTCTCGACTAATCTTACCAACACTTGAGACCAGCTCTTCAAACACATTTTCATTTACAGCATTTAACAGATGCTCTTGTCTAGAGCAAGATACAAAAAGTGCTTTGAGTCACATTATTAAACAGCTCAATAGTGGTACAATAGATCACAAATAAAAGTGGAACAACAACAAAAAATGTCGAAAGAGCAGAATGAGTAATTGTTAAATGTTGAGTGTTAGGTATTAAAGAAAGAGGTGGGTTTTTAATTGTCTCTTGAAGATAGCCAGTGACTCTTCTGTTCTGACATTGATTTATTCCACCATCTTGATGCCAGAACAGGGCAAAGTCCTGAGGCAGACCTACCTTGTACCCTGGGGGATGGTGGGACTTGTCGAGCGGTGCTTGTGGATCTGAGGGAGCGTAATGCTAGGCGAGGGGAGATAAGTGCTTAGAGGTAGGACGGTGCTGCTCTGTTTTTGGCTTTATAGGCAAGCATCAGTGTTTTGAATCTGGGACTATTCGGAGCCAGTGGAGGAACTGCTGTAGTGGGGTGGTGTGTGAAAACTTTGGTAGGTTGAAAACAACACGTGCAGCTGCATTCTTTTTGCATTCATTTGCAGAGGACGAATTGCACTTAAGCAACGGCATTAAATTTCTAAGACAATCTTGACCAATCCCACAAGCCTCATCTGTCTCAACCAATTCTATAAGCTTTCTTAGACAATCGAAATAATCCCACCAATTCCTTTTGATAATCTAGACTAATCTCACTACTGGACTAATCCCTCCACCTCCTTATAGGTAATCATTTAAATGTTTTAAACACACTCCTAAATTCTGGTGTCTTGCAACATTGTTTATTTTGTAACAGATGCTGTATCTCACAAGGACCTTGACGACTGCAAAAACAGTCCATGTCAAAATGGCGGTGTTTGCATAAAAAACAAAAGTGATTACACCTGCCAGTGCACTAAAAGTTTCCAAAATGGCAGACTCTACGGTGGTCCAAATTGCACTGTTGTACTTCAGGGTTGTGAGCACCACCGATGCCAGAATGGTGGTAAATGTTCTCCTTTTCTCAGCAGAGGTCAACAAAGATACAGCTGCACTTGCCCTGAAGGTTATACTGGCACAAGATGTGAGATTTCCACCACGTTTTCTTTTAAAAAACGTGGATTCCTACACATCAATACAGACCTTAAGGACACAGTGGCTCTTCTAAATGCTACTTTGAGTTTTCGCACAGTGCAAAAAACAGCATCTCTACTGCACTGCGAACTGGAAGAGTACACACTCATGCTGCAGTTGCAAAACGGCCGACTGTGTCACGCCATGAAGCGAGGCAATAACAGCAATTTCGTTTTGGTTGACCTTTTTCAGGATGTAGCTGATGGCCATTGGCATAGAGTGCAGGTTTTCTTGTACGGAAGTGTGCTAGGACTCAATTTGCTTGATCCGTTGTGCACTGCTAAAACTTGCCACAAAGAAAAGAAGTGCTAGTGGATATGGACCTGGGATCTGGGTCAGGACATTCCACGTTTCCTCTGGTCCAAAGTGTCTATATAGGTGGAACAGAAAATGGCCAAGTAAATTCGATTTCATATTTTCTGGGCTGTATGCGGGATGTCTACACACAGTCCCACCTGGTGGTTCCAGAGTTAATGGTTGGCAGCAAGCAGCTTAGCTTGACTTTGGGCTGCCATGAAGGTGATGGCTGTGAGGACAATCCATGCAGGAACAGAGGAAAGTGTGTCGGCTTAGGATGGAAAAAATACAAGTGTGAGTGCCAACGCCCTTATGAGGGAAAGGTCTGTTCCGAGGGTAAGGCTTTACTCTGAAATAACTGTCATTCTGCTATAACCAGGTAGTCAATAAACCATGTTTTGAACTAACAATATGGTAACTGTAGGGTGATATCAGACAGGTCTATACAAGTTTCCTGTCTGTCTGCTGCCTTTCAAAATATCATTGTCTTGGCGACAAGCTTGATATTTACTTTTGCATTAAAGATATAAGGCTAATGATGCTAGCAGGAAAAAAAATCACATCTTTCTATTTATGATTGTGCAAATACCCAAGGCTAAAACCCTGTTTGTGTTCACAGAACACACTGCTGCACGGTTTGGAAATGAAGATGTTGAAAGCTTTGCAATTTTTGATGTGGCTGATGACCCCATGGACACTTTCATCGTGTCCATGTTTCTTCGCACACACCATTCAGGAGGTCTGCTTCTTGTTTTCTCCAACAGTACAAGCCGTTACCTGCATGTATGGCTGGATGATGGAAGGATTAAAGTTCAGGTGAATGATTTTGAAGTCCTGCAGGGACATGACAGGGTTAACGATGGACATTTTCACCTGGTGAGTGTGCGTGTGGAGCCAGGAACACTTGCACTCGCTCACTCAGCTAGAACTCAAGCCCTGATGGCAAGCCGAGGTCTGACAATCCATTCGGGTGACACAGTTCATGTGGGAGGCTTAGAAGATCGAAAAGCCTCATTAGTGTTTAATGGCTACTTTAAAGGATGCATCCAGGACCTGCGACTAAACTTCAATTACCTGCAGTTTTACCCAATCAGCACACCACAGACGTCCTACAGCCCTAAAGTAATGATGAAGGTCACACAGGGCTGCAGTGGTGACAATTATTGCAGGGTTTGTGTTTTTGCTTGTCTGTCTGTCTTGCTATCAGTCTGTCGTTTTGGCTGGTTGACTTCTGTCTTGCATTCTATTACAGATGAATCCCTGTTTAAATGGGGGTGTGTGTTACTCTATGTGGGATAATTTTACCTGCAGTTGCCCACCAAACACAGCAGGGCGGCGCTGTGAAGAACTGAAGTGGTGTGAGCTTTTCCCATGTCCCCTTACGACAGGATGTCTCACACGCACTCAGGGTTTTGACTGTGAGTACGACTTTGTAGGAGCACTGAGAATCTCTATACATCTTATCTCCACAGTGGATTTCTATGTTCAAGAAATGTAATGCTCTGGATGTTGAATAGAAACAGGGAGTTGTTCTTTTATGCTTATTTTTGTAAATGATTAATTTAAAACCTGTGATTGTTATTTCAATAAAAGACATTCCGAGATTTAAAAAAAATAATGGACAACTGTTTGACAAACAAAAATACGTGTTTGGCCATGTCTGAAAATTAGACTGATTGCGAAGGTCTTAAAATAGCAGTTTGTGGGATTTCTTCAGCTCAGGGATTAATTTAGAATGGATTAAACCTGCTGCATGCTGGGATTGCAAAAGTTTGCATACAGTGTCAAATCTCATTAGCAGCATAGGCTGCGTTGTTTTTTATGACAAAGTTGTTTCCCTTTGCTAAAGAATCATTGTTGATAGCAGGTTTAAGGGAAATTAATAGGTATAAACACGAAATTATTCTCTATTTAGGTATTACAAACATCACTGTCCATGAAGGAAACCCCATCATTGTGTTCAGAGGTAATGGCAAAATCCGCCGCCCTCTCCGCAGTTTGACGCTGACCTTCCGTACAAGGAGACGTGACGCTACACTGCTGCACGCCTCACGAGAAAACTACTTCGTCACAGTTTTTATCAAAGACGGACGACTCGTTTTTGAACTTCAGTCTGCCTCAGACTTCTCACTCCGAGTGCAGAGTCGGTAAGAGAAAGAGTCTCTAACTTCACCCTGATCACAATACGTTTCCAATTTTTTCCTTAGTGCAGTTGATATCACTTCACCCTTTTTGATTATAGCTACAGTAAATTTTAGCTACATTAATGCTAAGCTACATGTGGTGATATTCACACTATTTTATTTAAACTTTCTTCATCCAAATTTTTTAGCCGGGTATTTGTTAACAACGGACAGTGGCACAGTGCCATCCTAAGCATGAACAACCCATCTGCACCTACATCCAGATGGTCCATGGTTCTTGACGAGCGCAGAGACCAAACTACCATCTCCTCAGCCTCTTCCGGAAATTTGAACTTTCTGACAGACAACACGGACATACTTCTGGGAGGCTGGGAGCCTGATAATGGGGCAGATTTTGATGGATGTCTGGGTTTGGTTGAAATCAGTGGTCTTGTTCTGCCGTTTTATGCAGAAACAGATCTCAGGTTGTCCAGACCCCAGGAGGAAAAGTTTTTTAAAATGTCTGGAATGCTGACTTTTGGGTGCTGGAGTACTGATATTTGCAACCCAAACCCTTGTCAAAACGGAGGCCAATGTGAGAAACCTTTCGACCACTTTAAATGTTTATGTCCAGCTGGCTGGTATGGTCAGATTTGTGAAGTCAAGTCTGATGCTTGCTACTCAAATCCTTGTCTTCATGGCTCCTGTTTCACAGTTTCTCAAGGTTATGAGTGTGTATGTGAGTCAGGATACATCGGTCAGCAGTGTGAGAAAAGAGAGGATGTATGTGTGCGACATAAGTGTCGTAATGGAGGTACGTGTCTCAGGGGGATTAATCAATATGCCTGCCTTTGTCCAAGAAACACAACCGGAAACCTATGCCAGTGAGTGACAGGAATTTGATCTTATTTCAGAATTTGTTAAAACAAAGAGATGATTTTGGCTGTTTTTCTTAAATAATGACCTTACATTTACAAAGTGTCTGTTTTGCTACTTTGTCATTGTTTGGTGCATGTCTTACAAGGCGTACTCTTATTTTCAGAGAACCAATGCCAGAAATGCCTTGGTACATCGACAGGCTTCCGTGAGTTATTTGTCTTTAATATAATCCCTGATGGCACATCAACATGTTTTTAATAAATACAAAATGAAAGCAATACCACTGGAGCTGTAATGTTAATGTATATGATCTGTGAATTCTCTCATTAGGTCCCCCAGGCTGCCGGTGTCTATCTGCGGGGATGATATGTGGACCTATAGCTGCTTTAATGGTGGAAACTGCTCAATGTTTCAAAACAACTGTGTCTGCTTGTCTGGGTTTAGTGGACAGTGGTAAGCTTGTGTAAAAACAATGTGAAAATTAACCTTTTCCGACTTCATCCCTCTTACTTCACTTACTTTCCTATCTTCTCAATGAAGGCAAAAATGCCTAATATTTATATATAAAAAGAACAGTCTGAAAGAGGATTTCATAATTATCCCAAAGGCTGTGGAAATCATTTTAGCCCACTCAATATATTTTAGTAGATCCATGTTTGTCTTTTGATCCAATTGAATCCATAATCTATGTTAATATATTAAGAACGTGTATCAATTAATTCCAGCCGAGGAAACGTACTAATGAAAGGATGAAGGGAGACACAAGATAAAAGAGAAACCGGCCAGATATGATTAAAGAAATTGATCAAATTGCATCACAATCCTCACTCCTGCTGTTCTTCTTGTGCACAGGTGTGAGCTGGAGCTGGACGAGTGCGCTTCCAACCCGTGCCTGAATGGCGGGTACTGCCGCAACCTCATTGACAGATTCCAGTGTGTGTGTGAGATCAGCTTTGCTGGCAAGCGCTGCCAGATCGACATTAGCGATTTCTATCTCTACGGTTTCTTACTGATGTGGCAGAACATCTTTCAGCTGCTCTCCTACCTCATCCTGCGCATGGGTGACGAGCCTGAGATCGAGTGGGACGCCGCCAACAATGAGTGAATAGAAAACAGAGGAGGGGGTGATGATTAAAAGACGTCTAAATAGGGGCTAAAGAGTCATTATACGTCATCACTGAAACATGTTGTAGGAGAAATACAGTTCACTGTTCAGGTGCCTGATGATGTTTTTAACACAAGAAGATCTATTGCTTTTATACTACAATAATTTGCAGTTACAACAAAGTTGTCATTCGTTAATAGCAGTTAAAACATCTTTATCCTAGTTGAAGAAGTTATTTTTATATTCTTAGCATTGTTTTTAAGTGTTAAGTGTAAGTTTTGTTAACCTACAAAAAATAAATGTGCAGACTTCCCAAAAGTACCGGAGCTGCTGTCTCAGTCATTTTATTTTAGATAAGAACTATTTGAAAAAAACAAAGTACTCATTTATCAGAAGTATACTAGTATATTTCAATTTCTTCCTAAACTTATGAACCATATAGAGTACTGCTTCCACCTCAGAGATATTTCTGAGCCAGTGGTCTTGTATTCCAAGTATGCCTTCCCTCTGAATTCGTGTTTACTTTGGCCTCAAAGCCTCCGAGAATGTTGACTCCAAACCGGTTCCTATTCCCTTAAAAGGCAAAGTGCCCAAGGGTCTAAATGAAGTTTGATGTGAAGCAATTGTGCTTTATACATCTCCCCCTGTCAGTCTGACCTAGAATTACATTTAACTTTTACATTTAAAAAACACGAGTCTGAATTCAAAAGTATGTCTTGTTTGTAAGGTGCTCTTTATCTAAGGCCTATCCAGGGTACCTGTACTGAAAGTACATTCCTGTAAATTCATGTTGGTTATTAAATTTAAGGTGAAGAGTTAGCTGAGGTTATTTCTGATGAAATAAACAGGAAAAAGCATCATAGTTGAAGATAACCTCCGCTGAATAACCTGTAAGAAACTTTTCCTACACAATATTTGTAAGAAAAATAATTTATTGATCCAGAGTTTTGAAAACAAGTGATTCATACCATTGGGCACTGCTGAACTTAATGAACCTGGATGTTATCTATGCTAAAACAGATGGACATGTGGCCACAGACCTGAACTCCAATCCCTAGTGTAAATAATAAAATCCTATTTACTTTGCTTGAGCATAGGACAAGAACAAGCTTTACCAAATTGTCTCTAAAGAAAAAGAGAAAAGTATTTTGATTTACAGTAGTTGTTGAAAATGAATCATATGAGAACATACCTACTTGTTATTGTGTAGAAAAAAATTACAACCTACAGCACAAAAAGGGGTATAACGATGACATTTATACTTATACGGGGTATAATAATGAACTAAAAGTTGATGATTATTGATACTGGCATCAGATTGTCTCTACTGTAATGACGGTTATGACACATACGGCTGTAATTAAGCATTCCAACAGTTTGCAATGCAAACACAGCGTTTCAGTGACTCAAGCCAATCAATGTACATATTTGTAAGTCGCTTCCTTGACACACTTCTATGACATTGGTCAGAAATGTGTGTGTTTTATCCCACCCATGTGATAAAGGGTCACCGTTGGAGTATATATGAGCAATCGGCTGGGAAATTGCAGCCAGCCTTATTTCACTTGCATTTGTCATGATGAATCTCAGCGTTGTCGTCACCCTTTTAGGGCTCGTGTTGTGCGGTTTATGTAAACCAGCGATACACAACAACTTCACATTTCCGCTCTGCGATTCCCCAGAAGCTGAAGCTGCCGCTCAGGTGGCTCTGGATTTCATTAACGCACAGCACACACATGGCTACAAATACACATTGAACCAAATCGAGGACATCAAGGTCATTAATAAGGTAAAGAGTTCATTGAGTAGCACAGCACAGGACAGGATAGAAAGAAAAATTACTTCTTGTGACATTTTATATTACTTAAATTTAAGACCTCGCTTTTAGTTATCAGTCATGGCAACATGACTTTCATGGAAGGCAGTCAGTTATTAACGAGTTTAACGAGGTAAAACTTTACACACAGACCATGAAAAAAACATTTGCTTTGTGAAATGTAGTGTTTAATAATTTAGTAGTAGAAGAATTACTTCAAGAAATGTTTTTTGCTAATTTTGCTGTACTTACTATAGTGACAATAAAAGAATCTTAAATCTGAACTATTTTAAAGATTAGCTTATAAATACATACGAAAAAAATGATTTACTTAAAGATTGTGACAAAAAGTTTAAAATGAAAAGGAATTGCTACCAAAAAGTTGATTGGTCTGAAGTGCATGAGACACTAATGGGTCATTTAATCCAGCTGCAAATTTAAGGAGTTGATTGTGGCATGACTTAAATTGATTTTTCACTTTAATTTAGGTCGATGGAACACACACATATCTGTTGGAGCTGGAGCTCCTTGAGACAAAGTGCCACGCTTACAATCCGAAACCTGTGGCGCAGTGCGATGTCAGACAAAAAGTGGAAACGGTAACGCAACAAATATCTCTTTATTGCAACATCAAATCTTTTAATGTCTAAAAACTACAAATATAAATGGAGTATGACTGCTTGACTGCTTTATTGCTTGTAAGGAATTTGTTCTTCCTCTGTTTGTCCAGGCAGTTGAGGCAGACTGTGATGTGGCTCTCTCTGAAACTGGTGGCCAGTTTTCCGTCGTAGCATTCAAGTGTAAAACGGAATTAGGTCAGTGTTTAATCACGGATTATTAACAGGTTGGGTTAAACGATGGCTTGGTTGTAAAACATGTCAATTTGTTAGTTAACATACCTTATTGGGTTTTTTTTTCGGCGGTGAACAGAATCCGTTGGCCCTTGTGGAGGATGCATTTTTCTGGAGCCCCTCAACTTCACAAGAGGCGTTGAGCTGGTTCAAAACTCACTTGAGAAATACAACAACAACACCACAATCACCGCCACTTTCTCTCTTCTTGACATAGGAAGACTGTCATCTCAGGTAATGCTCTGCCTGCAAACTGGGAAGTGAGGGTCAGATGTGTCTGGAGTTTTTTTTTTTTGTAAAATCCTCAAATAAATTCAAAGTCAAGTCAATCTCATTAGAACTATAGACTTGACCAATTAATGGTCCAAAAAGTAAATAATTATGCTGGTACCCCACTAAAATCTTGCACGTTGTCAGGTTTATAGAGATTTTATTGTGTTGTGTTCACAGATCGTGGGTGGGGGGGCCCTAATCAGAGCCGAATATGCCATTATCGAAACCAACTGCACAAGCGTGGAAGTTGATAATTGTGTTCCTCTGAAAGCTGCAGATGCTGTAAGTGTAGATTTAAAGACAGACAAAAAATATATTTTATTCCTGTTAAAATGGAATGCTGCTAAAACATGGTTTTGTTTTTTTAGCACCATGGGTTCTGTCATGCCAGAGGCCATAGACTTGTAGAAGTTGACTGCGAAATCTTCCAACCTGTAACTAAGCACTTATACATTATTTAAATTATAATTGGTACTTGTATTCCTAGATGGAGCAAATATACTGTACCTAAACTTCCCTGTTCTTCCAATAGGACAATGTTACACTTCCTGTTCTTCCAGCTGGGCCAGGATCCCCATCCACCAGCCAGGGTTTCAAGAATCACAAACTTACAGCTCTGCATGATCCTAATGCCACCGGTCTCTTATCTGAATCGAACGAATCAGCCGAGAAAGCACCAATTGTCAAAAGAACAGCAGTGGATGCTCAAGCAAATGCGGTATTGAGCACCGAACCAGTAGTTCTTCATCCAAGATGCCCAGGGAAAATTATACACTTTTAAATTCACCCTTGATACATTTATGTGCTGGACATTTGGTTTACCACAGGCACAAATGCTTCTCGGTTAGGGTTTTATGGAAATACTGAACCTATATGGTTAGTACAGCTGTCCTGCAATCAAGAGTAGCACTAAGTTTAAATGAATGTACGTGTAGACTGCTTGACCTGTACCATTTTAAAGTAATAAAATGGCCATCAAAGAGAAACTTGTTCATTTTCTATGTCAAGTTATGGTTAATTAATGAAAGATGTACATGCCATGTTATACAAAGCTTTAGAATGCTTTAATTATTACATTGTGTTTTCACTAGCTATAAACACAGAATCTAAAGATTATAAAAAAGTGGAAGCTTTGGGACTATAGAAAGTTTACTAATGACAAACATTATGTAATTAGTACTTCCTATGTCCAATGCAATTAGCTGATGCTAATATAAGGGCTCTGAGCAAGGTCCTTAATAAACACCACAAAGCAACAGCACAAAGGTTTTTGTTTATTAGCCACCATCAGTTCTGAACAAGGGTTAAAATCTATTTTGGAAAATCTGGTTTTACTCACCTTAGACACTAATTTTTCCCCTAAAGACCAGAGGAACCTCAAAATCATGTAGAACCTGTTAAAGCTGCAAACATTTAGTGTTTTTTTTTTAGCCAAGACAAAAAGGAAAATAATAATGTTATTTTTCACATAGCATTCAAAGTCACATTTGACAGCTAAGCTAAGAAGACCAAACCTAAAAGGTATGGTAATATGTTCACAATCGAATAGGCCACTTAATTAATGGAACTTTGAGAACCTGGGAAAACTGCAGTCCAGAACCTTCATAATTTGAGTGGTACAACCCAAAAGTATTAGTTTCCAATGCAGGGCAAAAGAAGTTTGCTGTAAAATTAAGTGTGCAAGACATGGTTAAATCCTTAATTTTATTCCTTAAGTTAAAAATCTCATTCGACAGCTTGCAATTTAAAATAATGTGCTTTTGCATTAAAACTACTGTAATAAAAAAAAAATGCACCAACAATATGTTAAGATTAGCCAGCAAACTTGATACATGAGAAAAATCAGGAACTGGATTTTTAAATGAAAACAGGCTACAAATTTATCAGATTAGATACATTTTTTTTAAATTCAGCATTAAATGTTAGTTATCTGCAGCTACACCATTTTGCAGACACCGCTATCCAGAGCAACGTATGAATGTACTTCGCGTCGGCTCATTTAGCAGACAATACAAGTACCCCAAGTGTGTGAAAACCCAAACGACTGCTAAAATATCAGCATAGATAAACAGCAACATAGAATGAAAAAAAATAAATAATAGAGGTGGAAATTCAATAGCCTCTTGAAGACAGCCCGATCGATGCTGTTCCAACATTGATACCGTCAAACTACTCAAACCATGAGAGGAAATAAGGAAGGGGAGAAAACGCATTTCTTTCGGGTTGGAATAGATTTATTTATTTATTTTCATGTCAGATATCCCAAAGGTGGTGCCATTCATGAATCGACTCCTTACAAGGCAGCGGTTTAAAAATCCATCTCACAGTAGCAACAGATCAGATCTACATTATGGCACAGGATACACTTTTTTGATTAAAGTTAACAATACAACTTACTAGTGGTCATTTTCTTTAACTAATACCACCATAACCCAGAAAATTTAGTGTACAGTTACTTTGTGTTGATTTTTTTGCCTATTTAATGAAAATTTTGTACCGTGCTATGATAAGTTGATACATTGCAGTCGAATAAAGCACAAATGACGTGATGTTTGAAAACTGACAGGATTACCAAACAATAAGAGGTTTAAAAGATTCAAAGTTTAGACTGCCATTTCATCTATTCAATTCAATGCGAAGGAGGAAAAAAAAGCTAGTTACTATTAGAGCTTTGCAATCCCTCCCCAGAATGTTACCTTTGCTAGTAAATCATCAAGGGGTTAGTGTTATACTGCACATTTGATTTTTTTTTTAGTGTTCTGCAAACAGATGAAGCTAGCAGTCAGTTCTTCAGCAATCTGTTAATCCTCAGATGCAGAAAAATTGGTCCTACTGGAGAAAAATAATATAACTATAATATGACTGGACACCAAACCGGAGATTCATCAGAAGGGCAGTGCTTAAAACGAAAAGAAAAAAAAAATCAATCAAAATCACTAGCTCGTTAATAAGTTGCTAAATGGCTATATTAGCTGTGGAATGTCCTTAAAGTCCAGAAGCATTCTTTGTTTTGAATCTAAATGTCAGTAATCTCAATCCAAAAACAAAAAAAAAAAAAAAAAAAAAAAAAAAAAAATTACGTCAAGGACTCAACACCACATCAAGATACAACAGTAAAAGCATTGAATGTTGTATTTTGAATAAAGAGTTATACAGATAAGGGCAAGAATAATGTAGTGTGGTTCAAAATGTTTTATTTTTTGAGGACATTATTTTATGGTAGTTAGTTTTTTTTTTTGTTTTTTTTAAATGGAGCTTAAAAATGCATGCACTTCTTGAACCATCCTGACCATGCTGGGGGGGGAAAAAAAAAAAAACTAGGGAAGGACCAACAGCTCAAGGCTTAAAGCACTCAAGAGGCATCAACGTACCTCTAAATAAGCACCTCAGGAAAACTGGACAATGACTATTCGTTTATGCAAATTTGGAAATGCCCAATTCGGTTTTAAATGCTTTATGTACAGTACTGTGTTTCCGCAAAGCCTTTATAAAATGAACATGCTTGTTTTGTGGCACTATAAGAATGAAGGAAATGGGTATTGGACAGTTATGCTAAATAGAAGGTAGACGGAAAATGTACATTTTGAAAAAAGATAAAGGTATTTAGGGGCTGGATAGACAATAATGCATTCACTAAGTGTCTGTAGTGCTGTGCGGGCAGAGAAAAGAAAATCATGGGGGAAGGGGATGGTGGGATGTTACAGTGAGTTGCTGTGTGGATTGATGGAAAAGTGGCTGCTTCAGTATCCAACTTTCCTCAGGTATTCAGCCATGGCAAATGCTTTCTGGTTGAGATTTCCTCCATGGGTACCTTCCTTTCCCATGACTATAACCAATACTGGGGTACATAAGGGGGAAAGGGGAGAAAGAAAAAAATGACAAATGAAAAAATTGAAAATAAAAAGAAAGAAAAAGTCTTTCTCCCCATAACAGGGGGACATTAAGATCTTACCACCATTCCTCCTATTAAAGACATTTTAACTGTGTGAAGGAGAAAGCTTAAACAGCAAACCCTCTCTTCTTCCTGTCCCACAAAATTGAAGCTAAGCGAGCATTAATTACGTTAGAACCCAGAATCCCTCAAGTATTTTGCCATCGAGTATGCCTTCTTATTCAATCCACCTCCATGGACCCCTTCTTTGCCCATTACAAGAACCAAGACTGAAAGAGAGAACATAGAAAAAAGGAAAGAGTTGAAAAGTGCTGCTGGTTAGGAAAGTGAAAAAAGGAATTGTAGCTGCAGCCCAAAGTTCTTGCATGTTCATGCATATGATTACAAACAAGACAACCAGAAATGGAAAAGTGAATCAACCTCTGTGAACAGTTTAAACTAGTTTTTATCCTGATTACACACTATAGAGATTAGTGTAAAGGACAGAACAGAGGACACAGTAATGGGGAGTTTCTTAATTCTTCACACCAACCCAAACTTGTAGTCATTATAGGTCATTATGTTGCCTGGTTAAATATCAGGATTTTAAAAAGCACAGCAAAGGCAGTTTTAAAAATTGTAACTCTGGTCCCAAGTTCCTACGTTTAAGGCATTAATTAAGGGCTGCTAATCCAATTTACAGCTCCTTTTATGGATCAGTCAGAGTTGAGAATTTAAGTGTACTCCGTCCAACGTCTACGCTATGTGTGGCTTCTGTAATAAACTGATTAACACTGCTAGGAAGAGGATGACTTTAGCAGACTGTGCATGGACTATTTAAAGCAACCTGACTAGTGACCTAAGCAATACCTAAAATACTGTTAGCCTATACAGCAAAAAATATCTTGTGTGTGTATAATTAATTATAAACTTTACATTGCTGCCTTGCGAAGTTACAGTATGTTGTGTGACTTTACATTTAACAAAGGTGCTACATAAAGCCTATATATTCATTTAACCTGTATGAAGGAGGACAAGGGCTGTTAGTCATTTACAAGAAACAAGTGCAAATGAAACCCTGAGAGCTGGGTTATTGATCCTGATAAAGCAGAGTTATTAAGGGTTAACAAATTTGCTACTTTCAAAATGTCTATTCTTTCTTTAAATATTATATAATGCCAAGTTTAAGCTGTTTTCAGAAAAGTCTGTACATGCTTAAAGTACTGGCATCCAGTTACTCAGCTGATTAGGAAGGTGGGGAGAAGCTCAGGAAGTGAAACAGGAAGAGAGGAAAGCAAAGATTTAGGACCACTTTTAGTTTACAACTGTACCAAAGCAGACACTACCAAGAATGTAACCAAGCATTACCAAGGCTTACTGCGATGGACACCAATGTGAAAGGGTAAATAATTTTGATCAGATTATCCGGAGTAGCCGCTCTGAAATTGTTCTTGTTTGGTTTTTGTCCCATGGTGGTTGCCATAGGGCATTACAATATACACCAGCAATACATTATACATAAAAAAAGCTTTCCTTGTTTGTATTCCTTTCAACAAGATTGGTGCCCAATTTTAACACTGATAAATTTACTTCATTTTGTGTTTATTCAATCCCTGGGAAAGACCATAAAAATACCATCAGTGATACTTAACACAAAAAGCCAACATTTACTAGGGAACCATGTAAAACAGGACTAGACAGCTTATAGTCCGGATAATGTGATGTTTAATTGTGCTTGTTACCTTTATTTCTTGTAATCTAAAATCACCTGCTTGTGCACAGAAGTTGACTACTTTCTTCCATATGCATTTATAAAAACTGGCAATCGATAATTAACTGCATGGCATTCAACAACCCATCCATATCATTAATAAAAGGAAAATAACCACCCAGAGAATGCCCAATCACTTAAAAATGAGCCAATCAAAATATGTGCTTTAGTCTTACACAACTGTACAAACCCTCTCTGAGGCTGTTTGCTGGTTGAGTTACATTTTTGTTTTCCATATGTAAATGTGGGGTTTGCAAATACTCAAAACAATGGTACCTTTGCCAGCTCTGCCTATGGAAACATTGTACGTTGGCTCGCCACCTTGACTCTTCGTCCTGATGTCCATAGTCCAGTCACCATCGACTTGCAGGCTGTCTCTTATCACAGAGCACTTCTTTTTCCCTAAGACCAGCCCGTTGGTAAAAAAGCCCTGCCGGTCCTTGCCAATTATACAATCGATTTCATCAGGCTGTGAAATATATAAAAACAGCACAGGGAAAGATGTACAAATAAGATTATTGATTTTTTTTTTTTTAAACAGGGGCATGGATTTGCAGCAGCTGTCTGTAAGGCACAACTAAGGGGTTGGCCCCATGTTTTATTGAACCAAAAAGTCTTGCTAGTCACTTAAACTTGCCAGCAGAATAAAATAGATTCTTGGTATGCCCCATTTTAGCTTACCAATTTTATTTAATATAATGAGCAAAAAAGGTGTTGGTGTTGATGTAACTGGGGTTTTCTTTCTTTATAGTCAAATTATCACAATGGTACACTTTAATCAAGATTTACATACCAAGGGGTTTGCTTTGCACAAACGTTATTTTTAGCACTATAGAATTTTTTTATTATAGCAGCTTTGTATACAAGAAATCAATTTTATCTTTTAATGGCAAACAATGATACACATGGAAATTTGTCTGCATACGTTTCTTTTCGCCATCAAATATCGAAATATGTAAAAACAAAAAAGTTATACATAATCTATTGATTTTAAGTTAATAAATGAGTTGAAATCTAACGACGGGAAAATCGTAGATAAATGCGAAACCGGCCGCCATCTTTAAAGTCAGAAGATGGGGGGAGGGAGAAAGCACAGGACAAATCCCAAATCTCACCAACCATTCTCCTAACCAAGGGCACTCGCGTCTGGAATACTGCTACCCAGTGCCCTAGGCAAGCACAGACAGGTCGCAATAGGGACAGAGCCAAACAACCAGAGGCTAACTTCCTTTCAGCACGGCCTACGCCTAAAGCTCCAAATTTGATATTTAAAATAAAAGCTAAAAGTATACAAGATTATATTTAACGGAAAATAAAATACATTTTTACGAAATAATCTTTCAGAATGTATACACCACGTGGCCGATTATTACGGCGTTGAAGTCATAATGAACGCATTATGGCTTCAACGCCTTAATAATCGGCCATGTGTTATCTTATAAAGAATTAACTGTACATTTTTAAATATTATTCGACAACCTCGCTTGCCATGCTAACGCTTCTTTAACACTACGCTAATTTTATTTGCCTTACAAACACCAAAAAACAATCAGCACAAGAATAGACATACCGGATATTGCTGAACGAATAACGTAATGGGTTAAGGAATCTTCTGGAAATACTCTGGAGTTCGGGTTTTGTTCCGTCTTATTTCCTTTTCATTCAAAGACAAGCAAGTTAGATGCTTAACGAGAAAAAAATGCTAGCATAGTGCCGCTGTCTGTGGCCTACGAATGGATTTGTTACGTTGCCGTATTCGTTTAATCACTGATTTTTTTTAAAAAACAACTTTGATTAAAATAATTACAACGTTTAAAGGATTGAGTATTTTTTTAATTAAAAGCAACCGACAAAATAAAGACTAACGGTGAATCTTAAACGCGCCAAAGGCGTATTTTTTCCGCAAGGCACGCGCGCTTATTCACATTAGCCCCAGCTAGCTAACTGTAACGTGGCCCGCACACAGACACAAAAGATTAAGATTTAGACAGTACAGAAAACCATTCAGAAGATAATACAAAAGGCTGAATGGCTCACTGCCCTTTGTTGTTTTCCTTTTTTTTTTAACTCTTACCGTTATACCGCTAAAAGTGCCCCCTTCTGACGATGCCCAAACGTATTTGGCGTCCGTGTAACCGACAATGGCGGCCTCCTGGCAGCTGCCGTCGGCCAACAGGTTATCCACGTAGCTTCCCCAAGACATGTTTGCTGCAATTTGTAAACCAAAAAAGTATTACGATGCTTTACAGAGATTCTTTGGATGAAATTTAGATTAAAGAAGGTTTGAAGAACCAAATTTGAGCCTCGCCTCTCCAAAAAGCGCTTAGCTGCGTGCTGCCGAGATCTGCTTTTTTGGGGGGCAGGGAAGAAAAGCCGATGTGAATCGAGACAGCGCCTTGGGTGTAGTCCGTGCTTAAGATCCTTCCGCGCAGGACGCATTACTCCGTTTCAGTCGTTTTATGCTTGCCGGCTCGAAGACCTCACAACTGCTGAAAAAATAGTTCCTATTTTTAATTTCAATTACGGCCACGTTGTGGATAAATACACCAATATTTCCTCACTATTTTTTTTCAACTTATAACTTCTAACGTTAAAAAATTTGACAAGGAATTCATTATATAGTTCTACATTTTACAGCCACACCCTCTCAAACAGGGGCTCCAAAAGTTTATGTAGCCAGGAACCTTCTTCCGGGTTAAAAAAAAAAAATCAATGAACTCAAATGACTAATTAATAATAATAATGGAAAAAATAAACTGTACAATTCTATTAATAAATGTACAATTGAATTTAATAAATATTTTTATGCATATTTGTGCAATACTTTAAAATAGGTTTAAGAAAATAAGCATATCTTTATCAAGTGTAATCCAGTATTATATTGTTTTATTAAAATTATACAACGCACAATACTTTACAGAGTGCTGATTGATGTATGAGAGTTATTGGTGGGTCAATCGAATAAAATTATAACTTATTTCACATCTTTAAATGTTTTGTTTTTTACTATATGCTCAAGAGTTCAAAATCCTCGTACATACAGCGCTATATTGCCTTTAGGTACCTGTCATATAGAGATAGACAGGTCAGAGGTACAAGTACACAAAGTATGCTGACAGGTTTTAAAACTTGATGTTTCTTTACCTTGCAGCTAGAATATTTGTTCACATACAACACATATATGACATACTGCTCCATATAAAGGGTATTTTAATATGATGCCAGGCAATGATTTGTCAGGCAATGAGTCACTCTGGCTTAATACATGGTGTCTGCGCCCAGCCCAAAACATTTTAAAGACGGGAGTGTTTCAAAGTTCACTAGCTGTACATGTGATAAGTTGAGCTGCTGAATCGGTTATGCAAATTTGCTAAGATGCCAACAGTAATATTAGAATATTACTAAAGTAAACCATGAAGCATCACAATATTTTATTCCAGCCAAACATGTTTCTTTTGTGTCTAGAATCTTAGTTGGGTTACGCTGGATAGCCACAGTAAGCTAAGGACAAGGGTGGATCACTCAGCAACAGGACAAACACAGCTGCCTGCTTCTGGTGTCTGTTGACATTCATTCAGTCATACACCCACAAGCAAAAGTCACTGCCTTGTGTATGCATCACAGTGTGTAAGACTTTTACATATCCCTGAGATTCGAAGGTGTGCGATGAGATTGCATGAGGTAGAGATTCAAGCCTTCTGTTCAGAAGGCAGAAACAGTTGAGTGTTCCCTTATAGTTTTTTTTCCTGGAATCCACAAAGTGCTGTGTGTGTGCGTGTGTGTGTGTGTGTTTGTAGCTGTTGAAGTGAGCCATTGTAACTCTTCCTGCTTTCTCTCAGCACAGCTCTGCTTTACAGCACACCACTGGAATTTTTGTCTCTCCTAACATGATGCATGGCAGGAAAGCTTTCTTAGGCAGAAAGTCATGCGCACTTGGGAGGAACTTCCTCGAGGGGGAAACTCAAACACGATCTGCAACTTTTGACCTAGAATGAACATTTAGCGTATTTATTTATTAAGCATGTTTAACCTAAAGCAAAAACTGAAGTGAAGTGTTGCTGTATCCTTTCGATATTTAAAAAAGCAACAAAATAAAATATGCAAAATAAGAATTAAATTTGATGTAAAGATGAATAGAAAATGATGTTTTGACTTTTATTTAATCATTTATTTAAAGGAGTCTCCAGTTTCAGCTGTTTGACATAATCAGGTTTTACTTTTTGATTTCTAATGATTTTTAATTTTTTAATTTGCAGGACAAATGGTTTTACATTTTTTAATTTGCAGGACAAATGATTTTACATTTTCTCAGTAACATGAGAAGCTGTGCATGAGCTTGCTGCCATTGTAGGCCTGGTCACTTGAATCCTGCGCTGTCCTGCTTCATGCATGAAGTACACTTTCTTTCTTATTTGTTAAAATAATACATTTACCTAAAATGTAAATTCCTCAGTGCCACATCACACTGCATACACATCAATCGCAGCTTTTTTTAGCTCTTATGCCTTTTTTTTTTACCGTACTTACATCAGAAAAAAAGGAACAGTTACGTTTACTGACCTGAATCTTTAATCTGAATGCTTTATTGGTTTAATAAATGTCTTAATGTCAAATTACAAAGGTTTTGCAAATCTCATCATCTACAGTGCATAACATCATCAGAGGATTTAGCGAAACTGGAGAAATCTTTGTGCGTAAGGGACAAGGCTTGAAGACCTTTGTTGGATGCACGTGATCTTCAGGCCCTCAGACGACACTGCATCACATAACATTACTAAATGGGCCTAGGAAAAATTCCAGAAACCACTGACAGTAAACACAATCCTAGATGCCATCTGCAGATGCCAACTAAAGCTCCATCATGCAATAAAGAAGTCATATGTAAACATGGTTCAGAAGCGCTGTTGTGTCATGGGTCAAGACTCCTTTAAAATTGGCTGATTCAATATGGAAATGCTGATTCAATATGGAAATGGAAATAGACAGAAGAGTCCAATTTTGACTTTCTTGTTGGAAATCACTGATGCTATGTCCATCGGACTAAAGAGGAGGGAGACCTTCCAGCATGTTCTCAGCGCTCTGTTTAAACGACCGCATCTCTGATGGTATGGGGTGCATACGGTATGGGCAGCTTGCATGTTTTGAAAGGGACTATAAATGCTATAAAAGAATATAGAGTAACACATACTTCTCTCCAGAAGACATCTATTTCAGGAAAGACCTTGTTTAAGTTTTGCAAAACATTTAGGCAGACACCCTTATACAAAGTGACAATATAATTGAGGATTAAGCGCCTTGCTTAGAGGCCCAGCAGTGTAACTTGATTGTACTGGGAATCGAACCCACAATCTTCCGTTAGCAGTCCAACACCTTAACCACTGGGCTACCACTTTTCGAAAAAAAAAAAAAACCCAGCATGTCTTCGTAGTAGAGGAGTCTGAGTGCTAAAATAACCTGCCTGTCCAGATTTTTCACCTATAGAGAACATTTGGCCACCACAAACGCCGCCACAGTATTAGATAGACATAGACAACCTGTCCCAACTATTTTGAGACCTGTAGCAAGCATCAAATTTAAAATGAGCTTATTTTGTGCTTAAAAGTGTAACATTTTTTAGTTTAAACATTTATGTTTTACTGTAGATAAAATTTTGGATCAAGTAATTTAAGTCTTTTATTTTATACAAATTTAAATAATGTGGCAACTTTTCTGGGTTGTAATAACATTAAATAAAGTAAATTCATTTTAGGTGGTTTCAGGTGGTTAGTTGCAGGTTGCTGTGTGAAAGCTACATGGGGTCCCATTCCCCTTGTCTTGAGCCCCCTCTAGCGGAAGCAGAAAGAACGACGTGTTGACGCAGTGGGAAATCCCCAGATTTAAGCGCATTTTTTGAGGGACACTGGCGTTGGTTCGACCCTGACATGAAGCTGATCGTATAAAAGCTTTAAATCAACCCAAATTAATTTAATCCCTTTTATTAGACTTACTTATAAAGCATAAATCATTTGGTCATAATATAATAACTGTATCCACCCATGGTTTAAGGGAGCGACAGCGTTCTAAATGACTGCAGACCATTTTAAGCGCTGATTTATTCTTCGTGTGGTTCTCCGTTTTACATATTCAAAAGATTGTAGTTCAATTACAGTATAAAAATACACACCCCATAAACGCCTGTTAGCATAAGCTGATAATTACTTGTCTGTAACTCTTTCCATCTAGATGTATTATCTGCTTAAGGAATGATACAAAAAATATTTAACTAAAGCGACTGTTTTAAACTGCTAGTGAGCTATTGTCTTTTGTAGACAGATATCAAACTGGTTAGCATCTTAGGGCGGAAATGTGCATAGCTAAAATGCCCGGATAAAAAGACATCTGATCAGTTCGGACAATATTCCCGTATGTACATGGCAAATATGGCAGGCACACGAACACGCACGCACGCACGCGCGCACAACGCACACGCACGCACACATACAAAAATAAATAAATATGCTATAATATATATATATATATATATATATATATATATATATATATATATATATATATATATATACAGAATAATTTTTTTTAATGTCATTATACAAGTTTAAGTTAAAAAAAAAAAAAGCAATTTTGTGTTTTACTATAACAAGACATGATTTTTTTAAATCAACATAGGAAAATGAAAAATAGACCAAATTTGTTCTTATTTTTGAACACAAATAGTATATTTTCAAAGACGTAAATTAAATACAATTACTATTTCCGGAACTCGTCCAAGAACGGTAGTGGTGACGGAATACGTCGCTACCTGCGCCATTTGCGTATTCACGACATCTCACGTAACCCGCGTAGCTGCCTGTTGCGCTTCCTACCCAGCATGCACTGTGAGTTTTAGCCATCTTGTTGAGAGGTGGAATTTTTTTAAGAGTAATTTTGTTTCTCGAACTCAGTGAGCCCCGAATTACTCTTGCTTATCGTTTCTTTATCGTCTCGTTAGCGTCTTTACACGTAAAAGAGCTTGATTTGTCACGATTTGCAACATGAGATAATCGTCGTTGTGGTGCGTAAGGTAACCGTTTGCAGCAGTGTTTATTTTTTATATGTAAGATGCTGAATTTGAGGCCGGGGGGAAGCGGGCCCCCAGCTCGCGCCTAGGACTAAAGTGGCAGCTTAAACCCAGTTGAGGCGTTGCCTAACTCGGCCTGGTGTGGACCGCGGACCCGGGACGGAGGCCGGTTTATTCCGGCGAAAAAAAAACAGTCGCTATTAAAGTCGAATCTGGATTTTAGGCTATATTAATGGCCGTCGCTTGGTTTGATCGATCGTTCGGAATGCAACAGGACAGAAGAAGAAAAAGAAGAGGAAGAGCAATGACGTCTAATCATTTAGGTTAACAGCTAACAAGTGATTTTCATCCAGCGATAGTTTTTCCACCGAGTTGTCTCTTCTTTAGCTTAGAAAAAGAGCGGGTGCGTTTACTTTTTCAGCTTAGCGTGTTTAAGTGGGAGGTACGTTTTTCTACACAAGTGTCTCCACACTTCGCAAAATGTCAGCCAAGAAGAAGAGCTGCTTCCAGATCACGAGCGTGACCCAGGCTCAGGTGGCCACGCTGGGCTGCGCGGATGACTCCGAGAGTCTGGACGATCCGGACGAATCTCGGACCGAGGACACAACGTCGGGGATTTACGAAGCAGAAGTGTCTGAGCGCAGGAGCTCGGCATTGCACGGTGCGTTAAACAGCGTCGGAGAAAGTGAAGCGGCTGCTCAGAGAGCACAGTCAGGACAGCCTCACCAGCCTGGAGGTCCTGGCACTGCGGGTGGGCCTGGTCAGCAAGCCAGCACCAGCTGCAGCTCACGCTTTCGAGTGATTAAGCTCGATCATGGCACAGGAGAGCCTTTTCGCAGGGGTAGGTGGACATGCATGGAGTTTTATGAGAGAGAACCAGAGGTGGTGACTGGTAGAACAGCAGATGGGACCAGACATGTCAACGAACATGCCCCTGACCGGGACAGCGGGATAGGTGCCTCTGTAGTGGTTCAGTCCATGCAGGCCTCAGATGCCACCGTTACCACAGCTGTAATGGATCTTGCTGCGTCACATAACTCTGTGCATCTATTTGAATCCAGCAGTGACCCCAGTAAAACAGCGCAACCGGCTGTCCCCCTTCAGGCTCTCCTCGGGTCGGGTTTAAATCAAGCCTCTCATGTCCAGATATCACCAGTTATGCCTCAAGCTTATCCAACTCAACCTCCACAAAACCCTCAGTTACCCTTAGGCCTCCACATGCCAAGCCAAACAAGTGTTATGGCCGAGTATGGACAGCAGCACTTGTCCCATGCTGTGCCCATGCAAGGGGAAATCAGCATCTCTGTTTCAGCTAGCCAATCAGGAGCATCTGTTCAGAATTTAATAGACTGGGCAGGAGTGGTAAGTGGGGCGGGGATAGCGCCTCTCAACCCTGCACCTTCGGTTCAGCTTGGACAATATTCAGGTGTAGTCATGACTGCTGGCCAGAATTCGCCGGTTCTAAGTGCAGTGGGCATCCCAGTGCCCGAACAGAGTCGGAGGAAATCGGACGCGGCTGCCACGGCTTCCCTCATCGCTTCCGTGAAAGACACAGGAAAACCCTTGATTACGGAGGAGTTGCCCCTTATCCCCAACACGGGGGTGAACAGCCTCTTTGGGATCCCCATTCCCATTGATGGAGACGAGGACAGGTGAGGACTCATTTACACTCGATCAAGAATACCACCATTCTCTGTTTACAGGTTTTTCTAAGTTATATAATTTAAACATTTATTATTTATTATTAACATAACTATTTATTGGGGGTTTTTTTCTCTGGGATTTACAAGTACAATTTTACCAACAAAATTCCTTTATCTCTCATCTAGGGAACATGACATCATTTAATTAAACGTAACCTCGGTAACTTCATGCTAAATTCTGGAAACATCGAGTCCCTTGTTTACAGTGTAGGCTCTCAGAATCAATTGTCTTCTGTTTGCACTCGGTCTAGGAGATTTTACATCATTTGTTTGCCCTTCTAGGGAACATTAGGGCATTTAGACTACTTTTAGGAAATGAGATCAATTTGTTGTGTGCATTTTTATTACTTGACATTCAGCTTAAGGAATGTCATGTGGTTTTTGGGTAAGAATTTAAGTCAGGTGTCTGATTTAATATTGAATCTAGTTTGAAACTTCCTACCTCTTTTTTACGCTCAGTCCAGTTCCCTTGTTTGCAGTCAGTTAAGGGAACTTTATAACTTTCCACTCAAGCAATAATTTACTTTATTTGCTTCTGTAGACTTTTTTTATTGGTTAAATATCTGCAGAGGGTCATGGCCTAAAGCCCGAAGGTTTTAGTAATATTGTTCTGGTGTCTAATGATTTGTGCTTATTAATCTAAAAAGCTCCTTTGAGGCACCCGTTGCAAGCTGTGGGCAACTTTTGGAAATAATAATAGCTTTTTCTTTCAATTTGCCTCTTGTACACAGTTTCAGTCTAGAGCACTTGTTTCATAATGACACAGAAATACAGAACTGTCCACTGTCCAGCTAGCATGCTAATCGGGAGTGCACTTTTTACTTCCTTTATTTTAGTCGTGCACCGACACTTTATTTGTCTTTTTAAACCACAAAGGAAAAACAACTATGTGTACACACACACGCAAAACATTGAACTAATGGTAATTAAATCTCAAGGTTGTCTGCAGTGTAAGGCGAGGTGTAATTATGTTTGTTTAATTAAAGGAAGACAGAATTGAAATCTTCTCAACAGGTTATTGACATTAATGAAGTTGTTTGTCTTTTTGGTGTGAAGACTCTTGTAGCGACTTGGCAGTGACCGTGCATGTGTCGCATCACCCGGAAGGCACCGTGGTTAGATGTTATTACTGTTATTATTATTATTATTATTATTGTTATTATTATTATTAGACGAAACACATTTTATTACATCCTGTTGTCAGTTCTTTATATAATCAGCAACGTTTTTTTTAGTCCGAGTTTAATTAGAAACTTTTATTTGAGGTGTCTTGGATGCAGGAATCGGGTGAGTTTAGTGGTTGAAAGTCAGAGGCTGGTCGATAGGGTTGAGAAAGGCTGGAACAGTTAATAAGTAGGGGTCAAACTTTAAAAAAAAAAAAAAGTTAGGGGAAAGTAGTAGCTCAGTGGTTAGGGTGTTTGACCAGATAGTTCTGAGTTCAAATCCCATGACCACCAAGCTTCTGCTTGGCCCCCTGCATCTTAAAAATCGGCTCCCAAATGCATGAAATATAACTGTACAAATTTTTAGACAATTAAGGCTCAGGATGTCTGGGTTAAGATTAAGGCTTGAATGTTTGGGTTTATTGGTTGAGCGTTTTGCCGTCAGTGTTTTAGAAGTGATGATGTAGGAGCTGGGGTTTAGGAGTATGGATTAGGGTGGCTGTTGGATGAAACAAGAGATGTAAATCATGCTTAAGTGTGGAAATGTTTGTTATTTTGGCTTGAGTGATCAGAGTTGATCATGGTAAGGGTTCAGGGGTTGGAGTTGAATCATCAAGGCTCGGGTTTTAGTGGTCAGTGTTCAAGGTTTGAGGTTTTCTGTGAGGGAAGTTTGCGTGTTAGGTCTTGGTCTTTGAGTTATGTGCATGTTTACTGATTTAAAAAACATTGCTAAGCAATAATTTTTTTTTGTTGAGCAGGAAGTTTTTTGGGTTTTTTTTTTTTTTTTAGAGAAAAAAACTTTTTTTGTTTCAAATGTAATGCAGTAAATATCTTTGTATAACTTGTTGGATGAATGAATAATAATTTAAGTAACTGAAAAGGATGATGAGTCCTATGTGCCGTTGGGTCTTTTTTTATCATTCTTCTGCATTGTTGCAGTTATCAGCAGTGTTTTTCCTGCGATGCTGATGGAGCTAGTTATGTTGTAATGAATAAAACGTCGTGGGTTTGAAGCAGAAGTACTGTAGGAAGTTTGCTGATGCACCTTTTTCTCTTTTTGACTCGGTTTCCTCTTGAAACGGCTTTCTTTCAGTTACTGAGCTCCTCGTTCATCCTCTGCCTCAGAGGAAACACAGCGATGTGCTGCATGAGCAGCTTTGATGTGTAATGCAGTGTCTCTGTGCAGGCTCCAAGATACAAACTGTCAACTCCACGATGTTTCTTCATGCACACACATACCGGATCCTGCTTTACCTGCTCTTTTTTTATTTGGCAATTCTTTTTTCGTCATTTTGTTAACATGATGATGCCTTTATGGGCTGCTGGAATTTAAGAAATGTCAGGATTTAAGACAGCAGCCTTTATTTCTTTTCACTTTGATAGACCAGGCATTGATTTGTCAATTGATCACGACCAAAATTCATTATTAGGTTTTAAAAATTTATTTTTTATTAATAATCTTTTTAATTATGGTTTCTTTATTGCCCTCTAGTGGGAACTTGCAGTTCACTTTACTCTTCAGTCAGGTTCGAGTGACTTGGAGGGTGTGTGCGCCCTTATTTTTTTCTACCATGCTTGCTTCTGCACCCAATAGGCATACGTCTACAGGAGCAGGGGAGGAAGTTGTTTGACACAAACTGAGGGTTTTGGTTAAATGTTAACATAAACGTAAATCTAAATTTAAAACATAATTTTCATATGTATCGATCCTAGAGGTTAGAATATCCATACGTTATCGTGAAAAAAAAATAGTTAGCTGTAACAGTATTTTTTCACACCCCTACATTTTTGTATTAATAAAAAAAAAAAAAAAATTTAAAATGAAATGCAGTTAAGTCCTTCGGAGATGTAAACGCAGTCAGAAACCAATTAGAAAGTTATTCTTTCTATGGGGAAATATGACAGCGTAAAGTGGGTTGTAAAAATCTTTAATGTCATCAAGGACAGTGTAAAACAACAAGCAAACGAGTCGTGGCTTGCGGTGCATGGAAAAAAAAGCAAACTATAGTACAGGGTCATCGACAGTTTACCGTCTCGGTACTGTTCTCAGTAAAACTTAACCAAAAGGATAGCTGTAGTCGGGGCTATAAGAAATTAAACATCTGTCTACAGCATTTCTAATTACTATTTAATTAGTCCTTGCTAGGTGCTTTAATCATGTCTGAAAGCATCTGCTATTCCATAATGTGTGGTCTAAAGTGTGTGGTCTAAAGGAGATAGGGTGCAAGTGGTAGAGAAACTGTACTAATTTATGCTGTGCTTTTTTTCTGTAAACAGATGTTAATGTCATGACATTTTTTATGTTTGTTTGTTTTGTTTTTTTTCGTTTTTTTTTTGTTTTTTTTTGTACCGCAGTCTGTTAGGCTCCGCCGAGTCGACCACGCTGAATCTCCAAGACTAGGCAGGGCCGCGGATCAGCGGAGAGGAGTTATTACCCCTAAAAATAGTCCAGTTCCCCAGACAGAAAAAAAACATGTTCCAGAATTTGGTCAGTCTGGTTTATTGTCGCACACTGAGGACCCCAGCATGGCCAAGTCACCGCCTCCTTTTCTCCTTCCTTCCATCCCTCCTTCCTTTCTTCCTCTCTTTTAACTTTTCTTACCCAGACCCTTTCTCCCTCTTTTCCTTTATTTCTCCTTCCTTCTGCCCCCCATTATTTCTCTTCTTCTCCCTTCCTTCTCCTTTCCTCCCTCCTTCTCCATTTTCTCACCCATCCTCATCAATAGAGGTCACTCTTTATTCTATACACTCTATAGAAGACAGTAAATAATGCAACCCTGCAGATATTAAAGGCTTCAGGATGATGATGATGCTAGCTGAGAAGAACGTAGGATGGTAAAAGAGAAAAGATTAATGAAAAAGAAAGGAATTAAGCTTATAAAAAGATACTTGAATGCAGATTAGTCGGCTAAGCGGTGACCTCATCAGCAGAAACTGAAGTCAGACTACTGACAAAACAATTACAGTCAAAATAAAATCTTTTTAAAATCCTTTCTTTTGTGATATTAAGAGCTTTTATTTATTTTAACTTTCTTTTGTGGGATGTTAATAAAGGAACGCCACAGCCGGAGTCTCAGGTGTTTCTCCTCATTCTGTCTGTCTCTGTTTTCATTCTTACCTCTCTCTCTCTCTCTCTCTCTCTCTCTCTCTCCGCTGTGTGTGTGCGCATGTGTGCGTGCCGTGGAGCAGGAACCCATCTGCACTTTTCTACAAAACTTTCCAGCCTGGCATCAGGCTTCAGAGGTACAGTATTGTGGGTGTGAGCTTCAGCATCTGAGGTGTGCTGCATGGCATGATGGTTCCAGCTAGGGCTGAGCGGTATGACGTTATATATGCGAATAAATTGTCAACTGTAATTTTGTATCGTGTATACTACGACAAGTAAATAAGTGTGCGTAAGCCTGTGCAAGACCAGGGCTCACAAAATCTCTATAACCCGACAACCCGGGGCTACCGAGTCTTTCAGTTGGGCTACCAAAATATATCTCTGCCCTGCCCGTCAGGTATCCCCTAAAGAGAAAAATATATTTAAATACTTTTGCATTCTTTCACAAATATAGTTGGGTTATTATGTCATACAGCAATTTTTAGGCATCAGAGAGTCAAAATGTAGGGTATTAAAATCGTTTAAATGCAGGCTCGCGTTTTACTTTTGCTTTTAATCCGTGAGCGTACAAACCGTGTATAGGGAGTGGCAGTATTTATTTGTTAGTGACGCTTTAAATTTTGAACACTAATTCCTTTCAGTAATTAATAACAAAAGCTAAAGGGAAACGCTGGGAGTTAGGCAAAAACACGGAAAATGAAAAACAGATGAGGATTTTATGAGGTGTTTAACGTTACATATTTTATTTATTTATTTTTTTAATTTTGCTGTTGAAGTGGTATTATTTTATACCCTTGAAAAAAAAGTTATTTGAAGAAAGTTTGTAATGTTTGTTCACTGTGAAATTTGATATGAAATTTGATTAACTTTATTTAGGAAATTCAACTGTATATTTTATTTACTATATTTTACAAGGCCCAAGTAATGAAATAGAGTGAAGTACTTTTAATTTCTATTTAAAGTTGTTTATTGTATAAAGCCTTTTTTGTTGATTTTCTGAAATACCAACCTATACTGGTACCGTGAAATAGAATTACTTGTACCATGAAATAGAATTTTGGTCATACCGCCCAACCCTATTTCCAGCCTTTCATATCAATTTAGCAGCAGCAGCTTAAGCACACAAGTGAGCCAGAAACATTTGGACCAATTCCAAGCAGCTGGAATGGCCTGCTTTATTTTTAAAGCCAGCTTGAGTTGACTAACAGGCTGAGGTTGAAGATTTTTGATATTTTGCTTGTGTGTGTGTGAGATTTAAACCTGATTGGTTTTGGCCGGACTGGTCTATCAGATTGATGCTCTGTTTAATTTTACGTCTGAATTTGTTGCTTATCAGCAAAATGGATTGGTCCATGTTTACTTTGTAATGAAATGGAGGAATAATGCCTAATCAACTCTAATGTATTCTAAATTTTTGTTTTCAATTTTAGGATTTGAAATTATTTATGATCAATTTATTTACAACCCAATTCCGGAAAAGCTGAGACATTTTTTTTTTAAATAAATGACAATATTTTATTCACAATAAACCATAGATAACAACTAATGTTTAAACTGAGAAATTTTACAATATTATGCACAAATTAACTAATTTGGCGCCTGCTACAGGTTTCAAAATAGTTGGGTCGGGGGCATGTTAACCATGGTGTGGCATCTTCTCTTCAAAACAGTTTGAAGACATCTGGGCATCAAGGTTAGGAGTTTCTAGATATTTGGTGTTGGAATTAGGTCCCGTTCTTCCGAAACATTTTTAGCTGCTGAAGAGTTTGTGGTTGTCTTTGACGTACTTTTCGTTTAATGATGCGCCAAATGTTCTCTATAGGTGAAAGATCTGGACTGCATGCAGGTCAATTCAGCTCCTGCGCTCTTTTACTACAAAGCCATGCTGTTGTAATAGCTGCAGTATGTGGTTTTGCATTTTCCAGCTGAAATACACAAGGTCTTTGGTATTAAACATTTTACATCAAACGTCATCATATTTTAGCATTTATAGTGTCTTCCAAAAAATGCAAGCTGCCTATACCGCATACACTTATGCACCTCTATACTATCAGTGATGCTGATTTTAAACTGGGCGTTGATAACACACTGGAAGGTCCCCCCTACTCTTTAGCCTGGAGGACACAGTGTTTGCAATTTTCAACAAGAATGCCAAATTTGGACTCGTCTGACCATAAAAATCAGGTTTGAATCAGTCCCTTTAACCAGTCCTGGCCCACAGGACAGCATGGCGCTTCTGGACCATGTCCACATTTGGCTTCCTTTTGCATGATGGCGCTTTTTTTGGATTGTGTTTACTGTCAGTGGTTTCTGGAAGTATTTTTGGGCCCATTTAGTAATGGTAATGCGAATGAGTGATGCAGTGTCGTCTGAGGGCCCGAAGACCACGAGCATCCAACAGAACTCTTCAGCCTTGTCCCCTACACACAGAGATTTCTCCAGTTTCTCTACATCATTTAATAATGTTATGCACTGTAGATGATGAGATTTGCAAAGCCTTTGGTAATTTGATGTTGAAAGTTGTTTTGCTTTTTCACAGATCTTTACTTAGACATCCCTTTCATAGCTAATCATGCTACAGACCTAATGTGAATTAGCTTAATTAGTTGTTAAATGTACAACTAGCTGAATTTTCAAAAATTCTTTCTAAAATTTCTGAGTTTAAACATTTATCAATGCTCTATTGTGCATAAAATATTAGCTCATGTCTTTTACTTTTTTTTTTTTTTTATGGTACTGGATTTTTATTCGGCACTTGTTTCCTTTTACATCAAAAAAATGAATTTTACTTGTTTTTATTCTTTTCTTTTTTTTTTTAAAGTGGTTTTATTATTTATTCAGTGACAAATGTTTGCTTTATTAGAGTTTAAAAGTGTGTTTTTAAAAAAAGGTTAGTCTCGAAACGTGTTCACCTCCAGCACCACGGGCTCTACAATGACGAGGTGTGAACCCGCGTCAGTTTGCACGCTTTGTTAGCAAATGGCGAGTCGGTCAGGAAAGAGTTGGCCGTATGCTGCGATCAGGAAATGACACATTTATTATTTAAACAGTTCACATATTTTGATTTGTTTGTTTGATGCTGTCAGACAAGCACGTTTATTCCAGGGTGTTTCCTCAATGATTTAAAAAGGTCTAAACATCTGCCACACTGAGGAAAGAGAACTGCAACTAATTACATTTATGATTCTGAGGAATCATTTAAGAAGAGCGTTTGGATTTGTTGGTTTATATCAGTTGTTTTAAAATTTTCGTACACGAGTTTCTGATTATTGACTTAAGTTTTACATAAAGTCGTTCGTGTAACCATTTACTGCATTAAATTAAAGAAAAGGGGCTAAATGTGGAGCGAGATAAAAAAAATCAAGGTAGGACAGAAGTCCTATGTTTGCTTGCATCAGGTTGCTATGAGGTTGTTGGAGTAATTTCATGTTGAATTTATCTTTATCCCAAACAGGGATTTGACCCCATAACCATTTAGTGTGTAGTATCTTAAGTTACAATCGTTGATTTTGATGTAACTCCATATTAAAGCGTATGTTTTAAACCGTATCCTGCCTAGTGTCCATGGCCCATCCTGACTCCTCTTGCCTTTTCTGTTTCAGTGCCTCGGGTGCAAGCGTCGTGGCCATCGATAACAAAATAGAGAAAGCAATGGTAAGTACAAAATATAAAAACTGCTGTGAGGAATGTAAAAAAAAAAAAGGGGGGGGGGGGGGTCGAGGGGGTCCAAGTCCTGGACATGCGATTGTTTGATTAGAGTAAAATAGAGATTGTTAGTACAAAGAAATCTGTTTTAAACCTTTGAGTCGGCTCACACTGTGCAACTTTGGCCACGATTTGGTTAAAACAAATTTTTAAAAGATTTCCACAGTAAATTCTGTTTTTAGATTGCTAGTTTAGCAATGTTAACCGACAGTCAATAAATGCGATAAGTTTTCTTCCTCTGATGAAATTCTGACAGGGTTAAAAGATTTCACACTGTTCTGCAGTGTGACTTAACCTATGACAAACCAAGAAACAGATTAGGTGGACAGAACAGCAAAAAGAGAAACTTTCTTTTTGATGACAAAATTATTTGATGAGTTAAATCGTTGGAAAAATCTTCTTGTGTGCGTCCGCTTTTGTTGTCTTGTTGCTTCTAGAGTCTGACATTGACAACTGAGATCCTACAGTGTGAAATAGGAATCAAGTTCATACAGTCTGAAATGCAACAATCACAAAGGACTATCAAAAGTTGCACTGTGTAAGCCTGGCATAATAAAGGTTTTGTTGGTGTGTTTGCTGTAAACCGGTCCACACACACACACACCCCAAGACCACAGGTACTATTGAGGAAAAGCTGCAGGACAAATCCTCAGCTCTATTTAAACAGTCTGAAACCAGAATCCAACCGTCAGCTCTATTTTCTAGAAGCATTCTCCCACACACGCACACACACACACACACGTTCCAACATGCAGCTTTAGCTTCAGGCTTCACCTCTGGCTCATTTAGCTAAAACCTGAAGTGTGTTTTACCATTAAGAGGCAGCAAGCCATGCAAAATTATTCTTCCTTGTATGCCGTGAGTTGAGTCTATACCCATGTGCCTTAATGTTAATGGTAACTATGGGCGGAGCTTATTAGATTACCAGGCTATTTTGAGTTCTTGATTAGTATGTTGATACTTTTTTTTCCATAGCAACGGCTGCTTTGATCTTAAAAAAAAAAATATATATATATATATATATATATATATATATATATATATATATATATATATATTATATATATTAATGTATGTATGTATATGTGTGTGTATGTATATGTATGTGTATATGTGTATATATATATATATATTAATGTATGTGTGTATGTATATGTATGTATGTATATGCATGTTTGTTTGTTTGTTTGTTTGTTTTTTTCTTTCGCTATGGCGATGGGTTCAAGTACCTCGACTTCATCTCGCTTGTCTATTCATGCAGGATCTGGTGAAAAGTCACCTGATGTACGCTGTGCGCGAGGAGGTGGAGGTGCTGAAGGAGCAGATCAAGGAGCTGTGCGAGAGGAACTCTGTGTTGGAGCGCGAGAACGCCGTGCTGAAGTCTCTGGCCAACAGCGAGCAGCTCTCGCAGCTGTCGTCTCACACGGTCACGTCGCCGGCACAGACGCCGGCCTCAAACACGCTGCAGCCCAGCGTCTCCTCCGCTTAACCATCACACACAACCACGCACAAGCACGTCCTTGCTCGGCACCAGCTTTAAACCAGCAGCAGCGCTTCAGTATACACGCATCTGTGTGTGTGTGTTTGTGTGTGTTTGGTGGGGACCAGAAGTGATACAGAAGTGTTGCTTTTTTTTTTTTTTTTAAAGCCATGCGAAGGGTTTATATTTTGAAGCCGTTTTCGAGCAAGAGTCTATTTTTCAGAGCTGATCGTATGTCATGAAAAGAAAAGGAAAAAAATATATAAAGTATGTTTAATTATTCTTTTCACTCATGTCAAATCACCGCTCAGTTATTTATTTGAGGGTTGCTACCTTCACGCGTCTCGACACACGTCACATCCCTCCCCACCCCCACTCGACCCAGTAAAAGTGTAGAAAAGCGTGTGGGTGTGCACACACGCCAGAGAAAAGCAGCGGGTTACAAACACTAAGAGACGTTTGTTTTAACCCCTCTACTGCGAATGTGAAGGGGTCACCTGAGTGAATGTACACAGATTTCTGTTTGTTTTGTTTGTACAGAGAGATCTCGAAGTAAAAGTGAAGAACGGTCTTCAGTTCTGGGGGAAAAAAACACATGGGTCTAATCGATCTGTAGCTCGCTCACGCTTTTTGTTGTTGCTTTGTTTCTGCTTCACGTCCAGGCGTCTGAAACACTGACATACGGAAGACGAACGTTTTGCTCTTTCACAGCAAACTCTCTATCTCGCTGATTTTAAAACACAGTCCGGGGGTTTACACTGTACGACGTCCACAGGTTATTATTATTTATTGTTTGGGTTAAATCTTTTGATGTACTTGGGTTGGGAAAATGTCTGGATTTCTGTTCTTAAAATTTAAGGTAAATTTTATTTGGAGGGTAAAAAACACGTATGTGTATATACACACAATTATATTTGACATTTTACAGTCAAAGCTGTAAAAAGCGTTTTCAGAATTGAGTTACAGCTTTGTACGGTAGGAAACATGCAAAACAAGAAAAAAAACAATCCCTGCAAATAAATCACTGCCATGCATCAGTGTTAATGTATTTATACTTAGTATTATTTAGAGCGACATTCGTTTAACCAACTGAGCAGTTAAAGGATTAGGGGGCCCCACTCAGGGGCCTAGCAGGGGCAGCTTGGTGATACTGAGCATCAAATACACAACCTTCTGATTAGTTATCCAACACTCTAACCCAATCTGAGCTACCACTCTGCTGTGTTCAGCGTTATCGTCTAAAAACTTTCTTGCCCGTGTTTCCGTCACTCGGCGTCTCCAGCAACTAGAGAAGATCGGATCACCTGACTTAAAATCCCTCGTTGATGGTGAAGATCGTTGATGGCTAAAAGCACAGTTTTGCTTCAAAAACAAAATGTCACCTGGGTGTAAAAAAGATTAATGTGGCCTTAGAAAAAAAAACAAGAAGAAAACTTAAAAACAAGAAGTGTCTGAGGATAAAATAAAAGTAAAACAAGAAGGAAATTTGAGAAGAGATTTAAAAAAAAAAAACATGATCATGTCTATGCTCCAAACTTCTGTATCCAGTGATGTTTACGCTGACTATTAAATTACATTATATTAATATTTGTACAGATATATTTTACTATTTTTAATTGAAAAATAGTTTTTACTGTTGGGAATTTAGTATCAAATACTATTACTTTCTTTTCAGTTTGATCATGTGATGTAGCTTGGTCGTAAAACTGCGTTAAAGCCGGCCTCTTGTCGCTGTTCGCTAAATCACATGGAACAATGAATGTTTATGGGCGTGGCTTTTAGAGGCTTAGTGTTAGACAGACAATAAAACCAGTCCAATGTTCAGAATGGCTTAAAAGTTATTAGTGAGTCGTCTCTGCCAGCCAGCAGCTCCTGACCTCGCTTAAAGACTGTGTGGAATAATCCTGACTCTATACGCCGCCTTGTTCACTATCGTGTTGAATGTAAACATCCGAAACGGTGAATCTTTGTTTTCTGAGATTTTTTTTAGCACACAATTATTTAAAAAAAAACAATCCAGACAAAAAATACCGGAAAGCTCCGATCGTCCGTAGTCCGATCGTCAATTAATTGGATCATCGTACAGTGTACACCCCAAACCACGCCCACTAGACCTGAATCATGAGTCTGACTCCTCGATTCTTTCTAATTAAACACCAAACGGAGCTTTTAGCTAATAACAAATAGAACAATCCAAGATAATCTCACATTGGCTGTAAATTTAGCTAAATACCGTCTTTAAATTAAAAACAGTCAATTCTGGTTTGACAGTACCTCTAAGTTTCATTTAACAAACCCCGACCTTGTGGTGGTGTTTTATTTCAGTAATCCTTTAATATAAAGTGCACATTAAAAACACATTCCCCGTCATGATTAGTGCTCTTAAAAAGTGTTTTAAAATAAGACTCCTGAGTCTCAGGCTTCACGTCCAAGCGCTTTAAACAAACTGCATCGGCCGCGTCTCATTCACAGGTTTCTAGATACAAGTGCGAGGCAACCTTCCTGTTCAGTCGCAATCAATTTCTCTTTTTTTAGGTTGGGATGTGGATTTACGAAAAAAAAGCTGTGAAAATCGTTTCAACCGACTTTGTAACCAAAGATGCAAAGCAGAGTAATTTTTCTTTCTTTTTTTAATTTTATGCACATTTTGTTGTTATTCCTCACGATTGTTGTCGCTTTTAGCATGTTCTTGCATGTTCTAGTATTTTCCTTTTTTTTTTTTTTATCTTCAACCACTTCCATACCTCATGTTTGTATTCTGGTTGTGAGATAGCAGGCTGTGAACAATATCATGACGAGGGGGCGGAGTTAGGGTGGGGGAGGGGTTTGATGATTGGGGCGGAAATTAAAACTAGTGTTCTTTCTGCGCACTAGCCAGCAGAAAAATATGAAGTGAGCCATGTTTCTGTTCCTTTAAATGGTGTCGGAGTTTCATATGCCAATAGTTTTGTTACATTGCAAAAACAAATTTAATGTATTTAAATAAATGCAATATTCAAACGTGGCAACGTGGGGGTGTTTTTAATGATGCTCGTCAATAAAATGAGACATTTTATGTCATTACCTCATTAATTACAGTACCTCATTACGTATATTTAATACGTTCTGATTACTTTAACTCATCTATGATCTAACCTCATTACACTATTCCATATTAATTATAATACCTCCAACATGACAGTTTATCAAACAACCTCAATTCCTAATTTATGTATACAATATTGCAAAAAAGCCATTATTTTAGTACCTCGTATTTTAGCACATTATTATAATACCTTGTATTACTTCTTTACAATTCCTCATTTATTACACAAACTTACTATACCTCACATTTACTAAACTACACTATTTATCAAATAAATCAATTCACTGATTCATGTATCATACGACCTCATTTTATCACCTCTTATAAGTGGGTATCAAAATATTTCAGGGCAGTCACAGGGAGTACAGGCTTGTGCTGCTACATACAATATCAAATTTACTTATGCTACCTCATTACATTATATGATACCTCATTTACCTACCTTATGTTATACTTTGTTACACAACCTTTTATTTTATTTCATTATAATACCGTATTTTTTATTACACCTCATAATTATTCATATACAACACTTTTATACGTAATTACCTCGTATGATGTTTATCTCTGCCCCATTTTATAGCATATTGTTACCACATAACAACTCATACTTTTTACATCACACGGCACTGACCAATTCTTTATTGCATTATTACCTAATTATAATCCTTCTTTACCCCAGTAACTTAGTAACCGGTTGTTGCATTCCTTCCTTTTTTTACTAGCGTAGTCCCGCTACGGCTATGCGCCCCCTACTGGTTTGACGGCAAATTACAGCAACCAAAAGAAGAAGAAATGATTTAACCTAATGAAAAGTCTTTATGCAGAAAGCTAATTTTAAAAAATGCTATTGTAATGAAACAATACTTGTCATCATGATAGTTTTAGTAAAAATTCTGTTAAATTGGATTTTAAAGGCATCAACACACAGTACTGATAAATTTACCAGAATTAATATTTTCCTACATTATACACCACAACCAATATTTACCACAAGAAGGTGTTTATTTTTTTGGAAAAAATGATTTGAAACTTTTTTTTTAAAAAACACCGAGCTGTTCAACGAAAATCTCCAGATGCACTAACCAAACCTTAAAAAAAAAAATATATAAGTCGTTTAACATAAAAACATGTGCTGATAGCACAAATAAAGCACAGGCCTTCCGGATTTAAAAAAAATAAAAAGAATAGTTGCCGAACAATGATAAACACAAATTCTGGTACGAATTTTTACCAAAATCTGTATTCCGACCTTGGAGGAAAAAAAAGCTTCCTCGAGAGCAGAAGGAACAAAGCGTCTCTAAGTGTGCAAAGATCCTGAGGAAGTCATGTGATATTGACGGGCATTTGTGATTAGCTGTTGAAGTCAGGTCCTAGTCCACAGTGACAAATCGGCCTCCTCTGGAGTTCTGCTGTGCCGCAGTCATGCGTTTCGTCTTCATGATGTGAAAGCGCTCGTTCAGTGTCATGGCCGTCTGCTTTAAAGACAGGACAGCAGGTTAGAACAACTGCTACATGGCCCTGATTTCACCATGTAGTGAGTTATAAGCGCTACCTGTTTTCCCACGCTGTTAATGTCAAATTGCAGTGGCACCCCTTTGGGTATTTTCCTCTCCATCTCAGGTGCCACATTGTGAGGGGGCAGAGTCACTGTGGGTGGGTGGAGAGACCACGAGTGGGCAGGTCTGGAGAAAAAAACAAAAAAAAAAAACAAAAACAAAAACACACGATTGCCACAAGAAGAGAAGACAAGAGAAGAGAAGAGAAGACTTATTGACTGGTTTGAAATAAAATCCTGCCCCCTCATATAGCTGGCACACAGACGAGAACGTACTCAGGTTGAGTTCTTGCTTCAGGATTATCTATGGACACGGTAAGAATGCCACTGCTGTTCTCAGGAGCACGCCACCTGGTGTACACACAACACACCACGACTTGAGAGGTTTGTCAGTAATAGATATTTTATGTCTTTCTGTTTATTTTGTAATTTTTTTAGTGAGAGTGTGAGGTTTACGGTCGGGTTCTTCGTGTTCTCGGAGCTGTTTGAATTGGCACCATTTTTTGGACTTGAGCTCGAACCTGAAAAACAAACATTTGTCACGACATACACACACAAACACTAACATGACTGGTGTGTTTAATGTACCACTTAGAAGGTGTCATAACTTTAGCATTAAAGTTATGATGCTGTATTAAACCTCACACTATTTGTTACTTTGTGACCTAGTGACTATGAATGTGACGCCAAGCAGCTGCGTATGGAAACATGGGTTACATGTTATTACATGTACATGAATTTTTACTTTCCTGGTGAAAATGAGGCCTTGGAGCGGATGTGATATTAACACATAAGACCACCTGGAAGATTGGCACGTGTTAGCAAGAGAGATTAGAGAATGGCAGGACCAAAGAAAATTAACCAACCACCTTCAGCCCTCTTCTGGAGAAGAACGTGGCCTGGCGGGCTTCCCTCTGCGACTCGTTCACCGGAGAAGAGTTCCTGTTCACCAGAGAGACGAGTTTCACATCCTGTTTACACACTGAGCACTCTAGAGCCTTTTAGCACTTATCATCATCATCATCACCTCTGTGGAAGTTAGACAGTTTCAATTCTCAAAAATGGCTAATCTCACCACTTCCTACGCAGCCTGAAGGGTCTGTAAGAGACGCGTCCCGGCTGCGTGTACGACCTCCTCTGCGTCTGCGCCAGTGTGTGTCTGTGCTGGGAAACAAATGGCCGCGTTCTCTGTAAACAAAATTCACACAATAGCAGCAGACTCCCTCACACTTAAAACTTTTCTAATTTCTGATACTGCTTTTCCTAGAGCCGGACTGTGCTAGAGCCGGAAGCGGGTGGCGTTTACACTGGCAGGGAGCAGAAACAGCAACTCTGCCAACATGTGAGCATAAAGCTATCTCTTGTTATCTCTCTCACTTTAATTTCTATATATTTTTTCAACTTGTTGACCCCTCATTCAGGGAATCATTAACCTCCGCAGTTGCTACCTCTTCCCTTATCTCTATATACACACTTTTTCTGGTACTACCAGGTGTTTCCTCTTAGACCTGGTGGCAAGAGGATTTGATTGCTCCTATTGATGAACTCATTTATCTGTCATTTTTTACTCTGTCTGGCTATTTAAAAATGTAGCCTTTCGAATGGTAGTTTCTGGTGAAAGCTTCACCTACTGACGTCATCAGTTCCCATTTGAGACCAGCAAGGCTTTCGGGGTGGGTTTGGAGCTAGGATCTGGGCACTGGCCCAGGAGCTTTTTATATGGAAAAACACAGCCCAGTTCCTGATTGGGCTCCGACTTCATCTCTAATGGAAAAGCAGTACGAGACCATTTAAATTACGAACTATGTTCATATCCGTGGATTAGAGAGGGGTGGTGGTTGGTATACCTGGAAAAAAACAGCACCATTGGCAGGAGCTCGGTTTATGTCGTGTGTTTTCAGATTGGCTCTGTTCAGTGCAGGTCGGTTAAATGGACTGACGCCTTTTAGCAGAGCCGCTTTCCTCGCTGCTAGTCCGGTGATGATGCCCTGACCACGTCGTTTGAACACTTTATTCACTCCTTCTCCTTAAAAGAAAAAAAATCAGGGAAAGACACAGTATAAACGGTAACAGGATTGAACTATTCAAAAGATTAACACACACCGGAGGAAACAAAGCGAGCGTGACACATGGCATGAGTGTGTGTTTTCTTGAAAAGGTCAAAATGAGGTAAAGACAGTTTAGTAAAGTCAGTAAAGGCAGTTTATTAGCACACCCGTTTGTCTCCCAGTCGTTAATCGTCCTTTAACTCCAAGTCTCTGTTTCCTCAGTGCCGCCCTTTGGCCCTGGATTTTCTGCTTCTTATTTAACTGGATGATGTCATCTGTATGAGGGGCAGGGGAGAAAAAAAACAGTTAAAAATACCTTAAACTTTCCAATTTACACAATTTTAACAGACATATCGAATTTGACAAGCTGTAAAGTGTCTGGAATTAAGAGAAAAACAGCAGTAGCAACCTGTCAGTCTGTTTTTAATGCTGTATGTTAATTAGGATTTTGACCGTTAAATTTAGTATAAAACAACAAAATTCGGGGGTAAACATCCCCCCCCAACACGTTTCAACTCCAAAAGTAAAACTATATAAACACAAACTATTTCATTACACAATATTATTTATTTCAAGACCAAATGCTGTGATTTTCGCCAAACAAGCTCGTAAAAACGCGATCGTGGTTAACTTCCAAATTACTTACTATTTATAGTTTAACACACTACGTGTGGTCCAAAACACAGCTTTCAACAGCCTTCCAAGTGCCCTGGACTTAAAAACAGGTCTCGGTTTGAGACACAGCCCACCATTAACAACAAGGTTTTGCTAACAAAGCTGTAACTTACCAAGAGACATGTCAACTTTATCAGGACCTTCAGCGTTACCGCCTGTTTTGAAACTTAATTTATTCATGGTTAAGTTCAATTTGTGTTTTTTTTCTGTGGGTGTAAAAAAATAAAGAATAAAAAGGTCACCCGAGCTTCTACCAATTTAGGATAAACTAAGCTAGCGGTAAACGCTATGCTAGCTGTCGTCTCTGCGCAAGTTATTTATGCCGCGCATGCGCAATTTCTTTAGAAAGCGCTAGAATTTTGGATTTTTTTTTTATTTTTAAATAGACTGTTTTAAAGCTTAATAAAATTTACATTTTTAAAAATATATAGTAAAACAACGTTGCTTAACGGTATTTTATTTATGTGGGAAATGTAGTTTTTGTTGGACTACAGTTTACTAACGTCCTTGTGCAACGTCGTTGCTAAGGGAACAGCGCCCCGCCCTATGAAAGGCGTTGACAAAATGACGTACCTCTGTTACAAAACATTACATTTGCACGTGTCGGGTGGATTTTGCAGTGTATTTAAACGGAATTTGCGATTTGGCGTTGTTTCAGAAGTTAAAAGATTTTTAGTAATCATGTCAGAGAGGAAGAATCTAAAGCGCAAAGGTGAGCCGGTAAAAAGTCCGGAGAAGCGCTCAGCAGCCCAAGGAGCGGAGAGAGAAGCAGGCTGGCTGCAGGAAAAAGTGGCGGAGATTCGGAGAAACTCAGCCGAGTGTAAATTTAACATGAAGCGTCTCCGGATCCTGTCTGACGCCGAGAAAGTGAAACAGGGCGGCGGGGCCGTGCTTTACTGGATGGCCCGGGATCAGAGGGTGCAGGGTAATTATCTGAAAACTATTTTTATAATCCACAATAATAAAAAATAGTAATAACTTTAACATGTGCATGGGCGAATGTCTAAAACCTTACAAGGAAATTAAATAGAAAACAAAGATACAGAGAGACGGAAATTAGTTTTTTTTTTAAAAAGGGGGGGTATTTTCGCCACTAGATGGCGGTGCGCGGTTACCTTACATAAAGCACAAAAATAATTAATGATCTAATACAAACAATTATAAATCTTTTTTAATGTTTGTGTTTATTGTAATAAAATTATAGTTAAGTATCGCAGGCTGGCCGATAAAGTTAAAAAGTCAGAAATTTGTACTTAACGGGTTGCTCTGGTCTAATTTCCGTTACCTTCAGGCTGCTTTGTAGGAAAATATATTATTATTATATGATTAAACAACGAAGAATGAAGACGAGAGAAATGAGAAGCCACAAGATGGCGCTGCTGCTGTAATATAAATTTTTTTAAAAACGCGGTGATACATTTTAACATAAAATGAAACAAACATGGATCTGAGATCAGAAAATACTTTGACAAAACAATGCTACATAATTAATAATGTTAAAACTGAAGCTATTTAAATACTAAAGTAAAAAGGTTTAGTAAATATTTATGCTATTTAGTTAGATATTTCTATGTTGTTACTCAGCTAAGAGAAATATATTATTTAAAAACTAATTAGATAACATAAAACTCTCTTAGATAAACTCTGAGAAATTCATGGCTTAGGAATCGACTAGCATAATTTTACAGTGTTTGATATATTTTCAGTCATAATAAGGCAAAATATTCATTTTGTTTGTTTTCTTTGTTTTTGCGCTGATGGTGTCTTTGTGTAGATAACTGGGCGCTGATCTATGCTCAGCAGATCGCCCTGCAGGAGAAACTGCCTTTACACGTGTGCTTCTGCCTCGTCCCGCGGTATTTAGAGGCCACTTACCGCCAGTACGCCTTCATGCTCAGAGGACTGCAGGAAGTCGCCAAGGTGAACATCCCAATCGTCACTAATTAGAGCATGTGAGTACTGTAATGTTACCGGCTGAGTATTTACGGTGTCTTGCTGTAGGAGTGCTCAAGTCTGGATATCCAGTTCCACCTCCTGAGCGGCGAACCCGAGCTGACGCTTCCCGACTTTGTGGAACGCTGGGACGTGAGCGCTGTGGTAACGGATTTTAATCCTCTTCGACTTCCGCTACAGTGGATCGAGCGTGTGAAAGAGGAGCTTCTCCCCGACGTCCCCTTATTTCAGGTCTTTATTTTTCAGCCTTCATCAGGCACCTATTTCGATGCTTTCGATGTTTATTGCTCACAGTTCATTTTTCAGGTTGATGCCCATAACGTGGTGCCATGCTGGGAAACGTCGAATAAACTGGAGTACGCTGCCAGAACCATCCGGGGTAAAATCACTAAACGTCTATCGGAGTTCCTCACTGAGTTCCCGCTGGTGGACACGCACCCTTACAGGTCCACCAAAACTGCCAAGGCAAGAGCAGCAGATTCTTTGCTCTATTAGCAACATGGACGATTAAATAGTTGAGAAATTTCTAAAACATGTTTTTCCAATTCAGAAGGTAAACTGGGAGGAAGTGATGTCATCACTGGAGGTAGATCGCAGCGTCGGAGAGGTTTCTTGGGCGCAGGCGGGAACGGCGGGAGGCATGGCCATGCTCGAGTCGTTTATAGACCAGAGGCTGCGTCTGTTTGCCACAGAGAGGAACAACCCAAACGCCAATGCTCTCAGCCAGCTCTCACCGTGGTTCCATTCAGGTGTGTGACACGGTTCACATTATAATGAATACAATGCTTGTAAACGGATTATAAACTGTACTCTCTCTCGTCTGCAGGTCAGATCTCAGCTCAGCGTGCGCTGTTGGAGGTGCAGCGTTGGGGGAAACGCTTGTCCGAGTCGGTTGCAGTATTCACAGAGGAGCTGTTAGTGCGCAGGGAACTGTCGGATAACTTCTGCTTCTACAATCAAAACTATGACAATATTAACGGTCAGTACACATGGTGTCTCTATGCAGGAGATGTGACCTCTTTGCCTTGAAAGAGGTGTGACTTCTCTGCCTTAGTCTCAATATAGGTGTTGCCTATGTGCCTCAATAAAGAAGACGTAGCCTCAATCTCAGTGTTGTGTTTTCAGGTGCATATGATTGGGCGAAAAAGACGCTACAGGATCACGCTAAAGACCCTCGGCCTCACCTGTACACTAAAGAGCAACTGGAAAAGGCAGAAACATACGACCAGCTATGGAACGCTGCCCAGGTACATAAAGCTCATGTCCACCAGTTTATCATTGTGTTAGCAGCAGTTCTAGCCACGTGTTCGCCTAATCCCTTTAAATCTATACGTGTGTGGCACCAAACAGAGGCAGCTGGTGATAGAGGGGAAGATGCACGGCTTTATGCGCATGTACTGGGCTAAGAAGATTCTGGAGTGGACAGCTTCACCCGAGGAGGCGGTAAACATCTCCATTTACCTGAACGATCGCTACGCATTAGACGGCTGCGACCCAAACGGATACGTGGGTAAGTGACACAGTTGTGCTGTTTAGAGGTGTGTGTGTTTGTGTATCGTCGTGTCCTGAGCTGTTACTGCAATGCGTGTTTACAGGCTGCATGTGGTCCGTCTGCGGAATTCATGATCAGGGCTGGGCCGAGCGACTCGTTTTTGGAAAAGTGCGCTACATGAACTATGCAGGCTGCAAGCGCAAGTTTGACGTGGGTCAATTCGAGAAAAGATATGCCGGAAAGAAGACCTGAGACACACAGACACACACAGAGTGTTCATCTTCAAAACATCTTTATTATTGCGTGTAAAGTGTCTGTGTTCCAGCTGCCCTGTTGCATGCTGATTTTCTTGTTCAGTGATTAAACATAAACGGTAATAGAATGTTCATACTTAAACCCTGAACCTGTTTAAATTTTTATAAAATATATGTATCCAATTGCTTTCGTACTTTTTCTAATAAAATTTTTCCAACTATTTTGTTATTTACTGTGAGGTTCAAGAGTTTTATTCACCCTCACTGACTCTATTCAATCACTTATTTATCATTGACTTATTTGCTGACTCATTCATTCACTTTTGATTAATTAATTCAGTTTCTGACTTACTTGGAAAAAGAACTATACAGACTGACTCACTTACACTGACTCACTAATGCCCAATTGACTCATTCAGTGACTCTCAGAGTCAGAATGTGAGTCACTAACTTGAGTATTGAATTATTCACTCACTAACTGAATTATTCACCCACTAATTAAATGGACTGTTGTCTGATTGATTTATTCAGTAAATTATAATGATTTACTCACAGCTTCACTGACCGGCTGATTGATTTGCTAATTCAGTCACATCTTTGCTTGAATTCTCTGCTAAAATCTCAGCTTTATGAGAGCTAAATCAGGCTGTTTGTCCTCAAGTGCCAGCTTCACCAGGACGCCATACAAACATGAAGAAGGATGCAAGTCATAGCCATGTATGGACAAGTTTATGCTGTTTGAACCCTTGGAGCATCATTCCAAAGCTCTGTTTACTTTCACAGCTTCAAGTTCCTCTCACCGGGGCAGCGCATTTACTGGCACCTCCTGACTCTAAATAGCCTCACAGACTCATTACCTGTGAAAGCTAACAGTGAAGTCCTTCCCGATCCTTTATTACGTGAATAAAATTTGTTTTGCATGCAAGCCTAAAATATGGAAAGTTTACTTTTAGTGGCTAAACTATGTGGCTAGTAAAAAGAACCTTCCAAAACATAACCTGCTTTATTTCATTAGCAAAATGGCAGAATTTTATAAGATTACTTATCTTTTTTTTCAATTGTTTAAAATGTGCCTGATTGCAAGCACTTTGTCTTATAATAATCCATAGTTTTAGTACATTTTATTCTAAACACACATTTAAAACAATTTATTTTGTAAAATAATTTACCACAACAAAAGACTTATGTACAGACATGAGGAAAAAACATTTTCTATGAATAGTCTAAGTAACATGCTAGATACTTCAGGTTATGGCAGTCACACTGCTGATCTTTTTTTTTAAATCACAATACTTATGTGACCAAAATATAATAATCTGTATGTCTGAGCCCATCCACACACCCTAAGGTGACCAGTCACCACGTCCTCGTGTTTCTCACAGCGTGGTGCGAAATGTGAGCTGCATCATGTTAAATTTCTGCTCAGTCTTCCAGCACGCAAGCTCCTTTAACAGCTCTCTAAAGCGTGAGGACATAAGACTGTAGAGGACAGGGTTAACAGCCGAGCTCAGGTAGAAGAACACACCCGAGATTAGGTGCACATACTCGAAGGCGCGGTGCTGCTCCTCGCTCCAGTCTTCGATGTAGCTCCACATGACGCGGTCAATGTGAAATGGCGCCCAGCAAATGGCGAACACCACTACCAACACAACTGTGGATCAAAAACAACAATGTTATGGATTTTAAGAAAGAAGAAACCTCTAGACACATTGAGGTAATGAATTGTTTAAGTGTTCACTCACACAGCATTTTGGTAACTTGGCGACGGCGTGTTGTCTGCAACGTTCTACCCTGCGCTGCTGAGTGCCAGGCTTTAGTGTCGTTCTGCAGTAGTATGGTTTCCCGGTGAAGCTGGAGAGCGATGCGCAGATAGAGTATTCCGATGGTTATAACAGGAACGATGAAGAAGAAGAATGCGGTAAGCTGGACAATCATTCCATAGATCCACACCGGCTTCACCAGGCTGCACACTGCCGATTCTGGAAAACTCTGGCCGAACTTTGGAGGCAACACGGTCATTCCATGCAAGCTGGTGTTGGGTAGAGCGCAAAGGAATGACACGATCCACAGTGTCATGATGACACGCCTGACATGGCCACGAGTCATGACGTGTTTAACACGTAGCGGGTGGACGACGGCGAGGTATCTCTCAATGCTGACGGCCGTAATGTTAAGCACTGAGGCAAAACACACTGTCTCGAACAGACAGATCTTAAAGTAGCAGCCTCCAGTTCCCAGCAAAAAGGGGTAGTTGGACCACAGCTCATAAAGCTCCAAGGGCAAACCCAGGAGTAACACAAGCAGGTCTGAAATGGCCAAGCTGAGCAGGTAGAAGTTGGTGGGTGTGCGCATGAAACAGTGGCGCATGATCATTGTGCAGGTTAGCATGTTGCCCAGCGACCCCACACAGAAGATCAGCAGATACGCCACGCATATCGGCAGGAAGTACGGAGAGCGCTGTGGACCTAAGTGTCGTTCCACGTACAGGCTGCGGCTCCTGCACAAATCCACCACATCTTCTGAACTCATGTTCCACATGATGCACTTGCCAGAGTCAGGGCACCAGGATGGGTCCGGGATAGTGTGCAAACCTTGGGATAAGCTGCAGTTGTAGTGAAGCATCATTGACACCTTCAAAAAATAGAATCATCTTGTTTGAGCATCTTATATTACCGGTCAGGGTCACAGTGAGTCCTGTATTCTGAAAACACACTTGTTCACACAGCTACCATGACCTGTCCAACATTGTCCAGCATTGTTTTTAAAAGGCAGAGAAGGCTGGAGAACCAATGATGGAACCCATGTGAGAAAAAGATCTTTTGAGAGAGTTGATGTAGAGTTTTGCAGAATAGACTTTAGTTTCGCTCAGACTGAATTTTGCAGTGTGTACAATTAATTGACAAATGTTTACAAGGTAATGGGATATAAAATGCAGCAACGAAAAACATTTTAGATTTAAACTAACTAACTAACTAAATATTGTTCTTTTTATTAGGTTTGCAATTCGTTACAAAGAAAAACAACTACACATGCAAAAGAATAATTAATTCCTATTAAAACCCATTTTCTTACAATAACCAGAAACGAAATATACATTTGACTGAATCAACCACACAATTTGCCATAGCCTCCTCCTGCCACTTCTATCAATTTTTTTGGGGTGCAACTGCGTCTAAAGCATTTTATTTACACCTTATCACAAATGTATTTATAACTGTTTAGTGATCCTATCCTAGTGGTGAATTTTACATGCATGTAGTAGCTGTCGCAATTATTTAGCCCAACAACTTGAGTCTGTCTCTCTCGGGGGTTTATGGCAATAAACACAAGACCCGTGTTTACTGCAGTAGCAGCATTAAACCTAAACACATCGTTACTTTACAGCACGACTCTATTTACAGAAGTGCTTTGTCCCCAGCATTATTTTTTCCATTTTCCATTTAAACACATATAGTTCAAATGTTGGAAAGAAAACAAAGTTCAAAAACAGCTAGCGCAGTTTTGTTAGCTTGCATAAAATATTCAGTTGCGCGTTTGCTTATAAATATTTGTTGTTTGTCTTAGTTAAATGAGATAAGGTAAAAGTATATTAAAGGATATAATTTGGGATTTATAAGAAACAGTATAACCCACTATTTTGTTATGCTAGCTTGCCTCTTTAGCTTCATTGTTTGTTTAGTTTTCAAGAAATACAGAATAATAAACTAATAACAAGATGCTTTTTTTCTTCTTCGTGATCAGGGATTGAGATTCCATCCATTTTTCTTATTCCTTATTCCTAAACAGCTTTATTTTTATACAAAGTTAATTCGTTTTATTAAGTAGCCTTAATAGTCACTGATCCCTTAAATGCTCTGGTTGCTCAAGTATTTGCTGACATGAAACTGCTTGATTAAAAAAATTAAACAGACTAGCAGACTGAATCGATTACACGGTTCATTTTTAAGAATTAGGTGGATTAGAAAAACAACCCATCCTTTTTCAAGAAATCTGACATCTCGTATGGGTTTTTATCCTCCCCAGTGGTCATGACTTTTAATTAGTTTTTACCTTATAACAATCTATTTTCATGAGTTGTTGAGACAGACTAACTCTAACCAGACTGAAGTCTCCAGAAGAACATGTGAGGGGCTGTACTTAACATGTGAAACCAGTCAGATGCCCACTGTGTCTTTTTGTGTAAAACACTGTAGTAAAAAAAACACCACTAATCCTGTTAAAGTCTGGATTTTGATTAGTCAGAATTCACCGCTTTAATTCAATTTAAACAAATTTCTTTAAAACAATCTCCTTCCAGTGATTAAATATGTTAAATCGTTTGTGAGCCTAAAAAGAGTTGAATATTAATATAAATGAGCTGGATGAATTGATAGTTAAGGTTATGATTCAAATGAATCAAATGAATTCTCAGCACTTCTAATGAATTGTCAACTGCAAGACTGATAGTCCTCATAACGAGTATTGATTTTAATGAGTTAGATTTTTATTTTAAACTTATTTTTTATTTTTATTACTTTTATTAGTTAATAAAGAATATAAAATATGACAGACCTTGACTTCCAGAGCTTCTGTAGTAAGACACACGATCAAGATGCTTAGGATAATGATGATGATGATGTTTTCGTGTGAGCGTTTTCCTATGGTTCTACAAGACTTGATATCTGCCCTGAGCCGTCTCCTCCCCCCTCCCCCCTTTTTTACATTTACATTTCTGGAAGATGCCGCTTATCCGGAGGAGGGTTTTTATTTCTCTCAGGGGACTTTCTCAGGGGCCCAGCACTGGTAACTTGTTGGTACTGAGAATGAAACCCACAATCTTCCGGGTTTTTTAACCTTAATTTCTCAGCGTGTGTGCTTGTATGCGTGAATTGAAAAGTATTGGCAGGAAAGTGTAGTTTTTAAAATAAATACGCAGTGTGTGGCGCCCTCTGGTGGCAAATACGCACCTCTCACACATTGAAATGTATAATGTTCTCTGTTTTCACCAGAAGTCAGTTATTATGGACTGACAAATCAAGTGTGTGTGTGTTTGTGTGTGTGTGTGTGTGTGTTTGTGAAACAATTTTTTGATATTTGTTATTTTTGTATTTTTGTTATTATGTACCGCGCTATGTACCTTTTCTGAATGTAGTGAGTTAAAAGGTCACAGAGGCTACAGGAAAACTTGTCCTATCAACATATCTCAACAATATGGCAAGTCTGTGTGTGTGTGTGCGCGCGCGCGCGCGCGTGTGTGTGTGTGGCAAGAGTTCTGCTTTGTCGAGACTTCCTGCAGAAGGCCATGCAGTGCTTTATCAAATGCTGATATGTTTTGCAGTTGTATTTTGACAGGTCTATAACAGGGTTCAGGGTTGCCACATTGAATATTAGTCCAACTTTCTTTAAAAATGTATAACAGACATTGCATCTTTTTAAAAATTGTTAATAGATAAGCAAATGAAAGAATAAACGTGTCTGTAATTACGAAAGTAAATAAATTTCTGCTTGATATAAATGATAAGTATATGATAAGTATATTCTTCGTAAAAATATGATTTATCTGGCAACCTGTCACATCAACGGTACTGCTCAGGGTTGCCAGGTTGTAATATTTATAATATGGTTCGGATTTTTGTGTAACTTATTAAACATGAAAAAATAATTCACAACAACTACCAAAAGTTATTACATTTTAATTTCATGTCTAAATGTTGCGTCACGCATCTAAAATTTAAATTTATAGTTCTTCATCTACCTTTGATATCTTTGGCTGTTCTTTTAACCTCAAATCTTACAGACAGGAGTTTCATCTGTCCCGACTACAACTTCTTCTAATATTTATTATATTATTGCTGTTAGTTAATATAAAACAGATTCTTAGCATTATTAGATTCGCTTAAACAAGGTGGGCGTGGTCGAGAAGCCTAAAGCAACCTACATCAATCTGGCAACCTGGAGAGCAACGTTAAGGAACTGGAGTGCTCTATTTTAGTCACGCTTCCGCGAGCAAGGCTTTTTGTCACAACTTTTTTTGCACACACTTTATTCAGAAAAAAAGGACAGAGACAGAAAAAAAGAAGAAAGTGGGAAAAAAGAAAGACAAGGAGGATAAAATGGGCAGCACGGCGGCGGATGTCAAGGAGCGCTATTCCTCCAGAAAGAACCAGAAGAAGAGGCGCGCTCTGCGGCTGCACATGCCTGTGAGTTTACCTGAAGAGGGTTCATGGTTTTAGGGTTCAGGGTTCTTGTTCAGATATATGTACTTTCTACATTTAAATCTCATTAAAGTGTTTTTTAAATAACCGACGCCACTTTTTTTTCCACCGTGAACTCAAAAACGCAGATTTTACGGGCGCGCATTTTAATTAAGCGCGATTAATTAAGGGTAATAACTGGCGCGTAACAGCGTTATGATCACCGTGGCAAACAAAAACACACTGAAACGACATGCTGGCCTGTGGGTTCAGTCTAGAAAAGGGTTAATCAGCACTTTGAGTGCTTGGAATCCGCATATACTTTATTAACGTGTGCGCAAAACCTGCGCAGTTTCAGTTCATCTGCATCTTCCTGTCTAACATTTATTCCAAGTCAGGACAGTCATGGAAAAAAATAGTTTTCTCTCTTTCCCTTAAGGAGGAGGTTCTTCGTTTCTGATTTCTGCACTTTATAGGCGCTGCACAAACATAGTGACGCAACTGATTCCGGCGGCGTTTAAACCCCAAAGGGGCGTGGCCTAAACCTAATAAAAATTCAACCACTAGAAAGACTTCAGCTAAATCAATCCAGCTCATAATTACTGCAAGATGAGCTTGAGGCTGTGTTTTTTGTTGTTGTTGTAGAGTCACAGCTGTTTATTTTTGTTTATTTCTACACTGAAAATCAGTCAGTCATTTGACGGTCAGTATGTGGCGCTGTGGCACCCCTTCTTTCCAGAGAAAAAAAATCTAACGTCATTTACCCTGTTAACAATAAGTTAAACATATAATCGCAAACAACAAGATATACAATAACCAAATACACTCATTTTTTATTATGTAAGGGTAATACGGGGTAAGTCATGCCTTTTATTTTTTCCCCTTGTCTCCCTCTAGTGGACAACATCTAGTGGTATTACGGGCAATCAGATTTAGAGATATAAATAGCTAAATCATCTAAATGATTACTTAACTACTACTACTAATAAATCCACACTGAACCTAACTGACCATTTCCATATGTTAGCTAACAATAATGATATGTCATCACCATCAGGTATTTACAGTCCTGCATTACTACCAGTTTCATTTTTATAGCAGTCAGATGTTAAGGATAAAGACATCAACATTGAAAACCGATCAGTTTTTAAATCTCTAAACTATAGTAGTGGAGCAAAAAAAATAATTGAAGTGTTGACTAGTGTATGTATATATATATATATATATATATGTGGAGATAGAAGTAAAATATCTGCTTGAAAATACACTATAAGCTATTTGTCTTGGATTTTAGATATTGCTTATTTCACACACACACACACCCCCTCACACACACACACCCTCTAACCCCTTTTACATCTTTTCATATCATGAGCACACATCTTATCTGCAGAGAGCTGGCATAGGTGCAGGTTTTTATTCCAACCAAGTGAAAGCCACACATCTGAGTCTCCCAAAAGCTGAAGTAAAGCAATTAAACAGGTGGAATCAGGTGTGTCTGCTAGATTAAAATGAAACACATTTAGCAGATTTAGCAGGTCACAACATGACTGTGTTAATACATAAATCATAATCTTGCTTTTACACACAGAAAAAGATTTAATTGTAATGTTTTTGACGGATCAGAATCAGTGAGAAAGCACACTCTCCTTCAGAGCAGAGACTCTCGGGGTAAAAACAAGACGGTTATGAACAGCATTTTTAATCTATATAAGAGAGCTCAAGAGCAAGCACTTCATGACAACAACAACAGCATGGCGATAAAGCATGCTAACCCTTCGCATGCCCCAGCTCTTCAGGTTCATTCCGCCGTGTCGGGTTGTTTGCTCTATTAGGAAAGTAACAGAAATAGAGGAAGCTGGTGAACAAGGGAACTTTGAGCTGGGGAGAAAAGTGGAACTGGATCATCTTTCATTTACCATAAATTTTTCTGTTAGTTTGAAGGGAAAACAAACAGTTTCATACCAGCTAGTTAGTTTAGATAATACATTTATAAGCTATTAATAATTAATAATAGTATCATCTACTATAAATATAAAAGATCAACTAGAGGCTCTGATTAATTTGGCCAAACAATAATAACTTTTTGTGAGACGAAAAAAAGACAATATAAAGTGTAACAATTTAATGACTGAGGGCAATAAATTATATTTAAAACATTTTCCCATGCTAATCAAGTTCAAGGAGCTTTATTGTCATTTCAACCATATATAGCAGTTGCAGTACACAGTGAAGTGAGATAACGTTCCTGCAGGACCCCCTGGTGCTACACAAAACATAGAATTTACAAAACAACAAAGAGTCACTAAACAGGATAGACATAAAGTGCATGTCAGTGCAGAAACAGACAGTGCAGAAACAATACAAACATACAAGGACAGTGCAAAAAGACAATAAGGGATGGGACATAACGGAATAGCGCCAACCATACTGTAGATGAGGTAGAACGAAATGTGCAAATTACAACGGTACTCTGCAAATAGCATTGTAAAGTGAGTAAGGTAACTATAGTATTTTAAGTGACTATAGTATTGTAAAGTGACTGTGCTTAGTATACAGCCAATAGTTTATTAGAATATCAGGCCACGCCCACAGAGACAGCATTTAGATCTGCAGAAGTCTTTTCTTCTGTTTATTTTTTGTTACTGGTGGTTTAATAAAAACACTCAGGTATAACAGGAACATTGTTCGAGCTCTGCAGCAATTTCTGTAATTGCATTCCGACTGACCGCCTCTGAACTAAAATCGTGAGAATACTTGGCACGAGTCAAACTGTAATGTGGCACCGATTTAAAAAGTGAGACGTTTTCGAAGAACGCTCAGCCTTAAAGCGACGACTCCATGTGTTTATAGAACGCAGGCAGTTAGGACTATCCACACGTTTAGCTTGCACTGTGTTTGTGTGTGAGGCAGAGGAAATGATACAAACACTGAGAAAATTCCAGGTGATACTCAAGGACACTGTAGCAAAGACAACACCGCGATATGTACAGACAAAATTCTGCGGCGGTGTTTTTATGTCTAGATAAAGGAGAAGCAGAATGTGTTTTGTTTTGCGGTGAGAGTAATATCACAACAGTGCCTTTGTATTTATTTCTCCACAGAATCTGAGTTCCTACACGCCAGACGGAGACAAAGATAAATCCAGTAAATCTGCAACACCAAAGGTAAATCCTGACCCGAGCAGCGCTATCAGCTCATCCAACGTGGGTTGAAGAAACATGACGTGATGTTATAGATGGAAAAACATCTGCTTTCTGGTGGCAACAGTGGCACTGCTTTAATTCTTCATCTTATTGTTAATCATTCATTTTCCTATCGTTTATATCCTGGCCGCGTGTGTGTGTGTGTGTTTACACATGTTACTGTATCAGATTCCTTTCATACCTTGTAATCACTGGCACCTCAAAGTCTTTTGTTTAGCTCCGCAGGGCCTCGAGGTGTGTGTGAAAGCACTGGGTGTGTGTAGTCTGGTGACTTTTGTAAATCAGATTATAGTATGAAGGATTTGGTATGAAAATCTAGTTTTCTTTACATAACGCTTGTGAATGCTTCTGAAACTAGGTACAAAAGTAACTCTAAACAAAAAAAGAGAGATTTTCTTTATTTTTATCTTTGTTGCGTAAGGGAAAGTTAGTTGACTGTAAGGTTTTTTTTTATAATACAGCTCTCGTGTTGTCTGTTCTATAAAGCAGTCCAGCATTTAAAGACACTAACTTTCTGATTCATAAAGAAAATCAGCTCGCAGTTCCTGCTGTTTCACCAGGGATGTAAGTCAGAAGGAAAAAGCAGCGCTTGGCAGTGGAATCCTAACACCAGTTTAAAAAGTTCAGCTGGTCAGTAATGCTGATATTGAATGGAAGGATAGGATATAAGCACAAACAGCATTATATGCAGGAAGTATGTGAGTAGAGTTGAGAGGCAAAAATTTCTGCCTTAGGCTTAAAGCATTTTATAATTGCTCCACTCCGGTTACGCTCCAGATTTTCATTTTCCCGCTGTTCACTGACTCCGCCCTTTCTCCTCACCTTCTCCTCTCTCTATGTTCTCTATGTGATTGGTGGATAAATTAATGAATGAAAGGTTAAAGAAATGTATAAATAGATGGATAGATGAAGTGATTAATGGATAGGTGGATAGATAGATGGATAAAGTGGTTAATAGGTGAATGGATAAAAGCGTCTGCTAAATGATGTAAATGAATATATGGATGGATAAAGTGATTGATGGAGAAATAGAGGGAGAGATGAAATGATTAATAGAGGATATATTAATAGACAGATGTATAAATTGATGGATAGATGTAAGGATATATGAATAAATGAAAGGAAAAATGGTTAAAGGATGAATGGAGTAGTGTATGAAAGGATGGATAATTGATTGATAGATAGATGGATGGATGGATGAATAGATGGATTAATAAACAGTAATACTGGCCCCAGTAATACAGCTGTAAAACAGGTTTGAATGGAGTCTAATAGAACGTTGCGGCTTCTTCTACAAAAAAAAATCTGGAAAACTGTTGTGTCATCAATATCAACACTGCTGTGGATTTTTTCAGGTAAACTAGTGTGCTGTTCCGCCCCAGGATGAAAACAGAACCTTTATGTAGGATTTCAGCTCCAAACTTATGATGGCTGATTAAATTAACAAAAATATTGATTTTTGTGCCATCAAATTTTCTGTTGGATGTATAACTTATTCTTGTGTGTGTGTGTGTGTGTGTGTGTTTTACACAGGCCATGTTTATAAAGTCCTGACATTAAAAGTTTTGTGTAATCTGAAAGCAAATAAAATCAAGGTCAATCAAAATAGCGTCCAAAAAACAATATTTAGATCGTAAAGCTTCGAGCACGAGAGGTTAAAGTCCTTGAACATGTCGTAATCGCTTAAAGGTCCGTTCAGCTTCAGCTTTGTTGAAATCACACAGATTTAAAAAACAGCCAGTGAGTGTGCATATATATATCTATATATATATATATATATATATATATATATATATATATATATATATATATATATATATATATATATATAAACAGCAAAAAGCAATATTTGCCTTTTTATATCATGCTGTTTTTAAATCTTCTGTCTTCTGTTAACCTTATTTAAATGTAAGATTATGAATGTGTATGATTATGCAAATTTGCCTCCACTGCCCAAGAAATTGATCAGTGTATACTGTAACCATTAAAACCATATTCTGAGAGAATTGCAAAAATAGGGCATGTTTTTGTGACATCACAAACTATGCAAATGTTGTAATGCCTGTAAACAATTTTAAACAGATTTGAAATAAACAATTTTAACATTTTGCATTAAAAACTTTATTGAAAAAACAAAATCATTCCATATTTTTAAAAGTAAATTTATGAATATTAAAAAAACATTTTGAATTCACTACTTTCCTCAAATTGACATGATATCATGTATTTCCTAGCCATTTTTAAATCCCCAATCACTGACATTTTTTTTTAATTCCTGTTCAGGGGGAAGATCCCATCTCATTAAACACATCCAAAGGTTTTTCTCTGAGATCTCCAGTCCCTCGGCCGTCAAGCCCCATATCAGCACCAATCCGCAGTTCCGCCAAAACTGGCTTCCCCTTCTATCAGGACTCGCCACCTAAATCCCCCCACCGCCTCAGCTTCAGTGGTATTTTCCGCTCGCCGTCAAATCCCTCCAGCATCAAGATCTTCTCCAGATCCCGAAAAGGTGAGAAAGAACATGTTGTGTAACTCTTTTAAACCTGGATTTCCTGACTATCCAGAATTTTTTTTAAAAAAGGACTAAAATGGAAAGTTGAAGATAAATCAACAACGTCATAAATGAGCTCATTAATCTAAGCGCTGCAGACTGTCTACAGGTTGAACTGGTTCCCCGTCTTTAATAAAGTTCTTGTTTTAAGTACCCGTTATTAAACTCCGTAATTAAACATTAAGCTCCTGGGTGTAACACTCGGATAGACACGTCTCGTTTTCTGCTGATGATGTACTCCTGAAGTCATGTGCTGCACCTGTCACAATACACTTATGAATCTTAATCTGATCGTATTAAAGAACAGATTTTGCTCTTCTGAGGTTCTGTAACTTCCTGTTTCGACAAGCAGGAAGTGCTTCGATAATGCTTGTGGTTGGCGTCTAGTGGCTGACGCAGCACATGCGATGCGGGAAAAAACCTTGGGTTGGGTTTTTAATAGTGTTTAGGTTAGGCACACATTCTGGCGGAACTGCAATTAAAAACCCAGGTGGACAAACGAGAGGATGAAAATTGGGGTTGGTTTTGGTTTTCCTGGTCCCGTTGGTGGTCAATGTTACAAAAAGCATGTCTCACAAGTTAATTAACTGTAGTTGATTTGATCTCTTGCTAATAGTGAGAGACAGAATAACAACAAAATTATCCAGAAAAAAACGCATTTCAAAAAAGTTTTACATTTATTTGCATTTTGATGAGTAAAATAAGTTTTTGATTCTCTCCAAAACAAGACTTAGTACTTGGTCGTAAAACCCTTGTTGGCAATCACAGTCCTTTTGCAGATCCTCTCATTAGCGTTTTAAGGCTGATGTTTGGCAACTCATTTAATAGGATTAAGGTTTGATCATTTTGTGGGGAGTGGTGGCTCATGGTTAAGGTGTTGGACTAACAATCCAAAGGTTGTGGGTTTGATTCCCAGCTCCGTCACTGTTGGGGCCCCTAAACAAGGCCCTTAACCCTCAGTTGTATAAATGAGATAAATATAAGTCACTTTTGATAAGGGTGTCTGCCAAACGCAAGTAATGCAAATGTAAATAACTGGCTAGATCACTCCGGGACGGTAATGTGCTAATTAACTTTATTAGTATTAAAATCATTTTAGTAGTAAACCTCCAACACCCTGAATAAATGCCTGTGCAATATCACTAATACTCCCACATTATTGCTAATTTACTCGCTCATATTGCTGCATCTAAACACTGAGGATGAACTGTTGTACTAAGAGGATGGAAGTTTAGCATGTTGTTTTCTCTCCTGGCGATCTGCAAGTTTTCCCCAAGTGAAATCATTATGACTCACCCTTTTCCCCCCCGCTCGTGAGTCGAGGCTCTGTTTTGGTGTCGGTGAGAGGAATATTCTGGACTCTGGGCCAGAGACAGAAGGCGCCGATTTGGATAAACGTCCTAATTCTAAATCTGTGTGATTTGTGTCTGAAAACATCTCCAAGGACGTGCTTTGGGTTTCAGCTGAGCAACCTTTATTCCAAGAGCTGATAAAGAGGATGTTTTTATTCTAATTATTACACCAACATACAAGTGTTGTTTTTCACATTGCGCTAGCAGTTTGCATGCAGCTGTGTGATGCGCACTTTGCTTGGGTCTGTAAGCACACTCAGCAAAGACAAGGAGCATGTTTCTGTTCCTACCCTTACCGGAATCTTCTACTTAATGATGTATCTAAAAGTATTATTTGTTATTTTAATTGTTTAGCTAGGAATTTCTGCACTATACATCTGTAGACAACAGTTTTAGTTAGCTTGCTGACCATACATAACTAGCATGGAGAATGTTAGTCATCGTGACAGTTCCACAAGCAAATGTAATTTTGTAAAAAAGCACTATACACTTAATGCTAGATAGTTGCTACTTAGCGAGATAATGCTCACTCTGAGTGTGTCTAAAACAACAATACAGACATGTTTACTTTTTAGTTTTAACCTTGGTGGTGCTAAACATTTCATACATTTGTATGTGTATATGTGGCACGGGCAGGGCTGTGCGCGATACAGAGAGCAGAGTATTGTACGCGCAACTATATAGAGACAGAAATGACATTCCATCATGTAAATAACAGAGGCTCTTTAGTTTGTTTAATAAAAAACATGATATTAAGGCACCCCTACCTTATATAATGGCAGAAGAGACCAAGATCATTGGTCCCCAAATCCCATTTATTTTTTGTGGGATTTTACAATAATGTGTGTGTGTGTGTGTGTGTGTGTGTGTTGCAGCATCAGGCCCCCTGTCTCCGCCAACCACTCCCACTCACAGCCCCACTCCTCCGCTTTTCTTACCGGATGAAAGGCGTCTGCGCTCGCTTTCCTCTCCACCTGACACAGGCCTTCAGTGCTTCAGTCTGGCTTCACCAAGCTCCGCCTCCTCTAGCCCCAGTCCTGTCAGACATAGCCCCTCCCCTTTACACATCAGGTCCGCCTCCCGTCCCGTGAGTGGCATCTTGTATTTCTAGCATCTTTTTTTTTTTTTAAAACACATTTAATCTGGACATATGCACATCAACACCAGCACATTTTGGGGCACTAATGAGCTTCATTATGGAAAGCCACCAAGGACAAGACTAGTGTTTATTTACACTTATTAACATAGCTTTGTCTTAAACCATTCCAGATTCATTAAGGTTTGTGTTTGTCCCCTAGGTGTACAGTTCAATTGACGGCATGCTGGAGAAACTGCACCTCAGTGATGAAGGTGAGGGATTAAAAACACCAGATTTTTAGCCTTGTAGTAGAAACTGTTACTAAGATGCTTAAATCTTTGCTTTTGATGCACCACACTTATACAAAAAAGAAGTGTAACCTTTTTTTTTTTTGTTCTTTAGAGCCTGGTATTAATATTTATACACGCTTTATGAAGTGCAACAAGTGCTACGATCTCATCCCGACCAGCTCAAAGCTAGTGGTCTTTGATACCACGCTACAGGTGATGAAAAAAAGGGGGTGTAGACATCAGAGCAACCTGTCTGTCTGTCATAATCACTATAACGGCCATTAACATGTAACTCTGTGCTTTAGGTCAAGAAAGCCTTTTTCGCTTTGGTGGCTAACGGAGTGAGAGCTGCTCCACTGTGGGACACCAAACATCAGAGCTTTGTTGGTGAGAACACACACTCACACATGCACACTGGCTTTTACAGACACAATTTTAAAAAATAGCTGATAATTCATGACTGCAAATTTGCGCTAACGAAGATATTTTTTTTTTTGCGTTAGGAATGCTGACCATTACAGACTTCATCAGAATCCTGCACAGATACTACAGATCACCTCTTGTAAGTATTTTAATTATGTAAGCCGTGTGTTTACTTATCAAGTGGGAATTTCTGAAATTAAAGACAATATTTCCCCTACAGGTGCAGATATACGAGCTGGAGGAGCATAAGATTGAAACATGGCGAGGTCACTGCTCACAATTAAGGCTAGTGTTTGTGTCCTTATTAATAGTTGATATTAATGTGTTGTGTTTTTTTCATCAACAGAAGTCTACCTGCAAGAAACCTTTAAGCCCTTAGTGAGCATTTCACCGAATGCAAGGTGAGCAGTGGGGATGTGTGGTGTACTAATACTGTAAAATTGCCGGTATACATTTTTATTAAAACGGTAGAATATCATCATTTTGCTGAATTCAGTATTTAATATGCTGCTGTTCCGGAATTCACCAGTAGGTTGCAGTGCTTCCCAAACTGAATAATAATTTGACTGTTAAAATAACACAACAATAAAGCAACATTTGTTTAAATGCATTAGGTAAGTTGACCTGCAGTGTCAATTGCACAAATCATTAAAAAATCCAGTTAATACAAAAAAAATTCCAGTCACTAAAAATATTTCACTTTTAACCCGTTAATCAAAACATTTTGTACTAAAATATGTTTTGTTTTATTTATGACTTATTTTTTTTACAGCATATTCGATGCAGTTTATTCTCTCATCAAGAATAAGATCCACCGGTTGCCTGTGATCGACCCGGTCTCAGGGAATGTCCTCTACATCCTCACGCACAAGCGGATACTCAAGTTCCTGCAGCTGTTTGTAAGCCAGTTGTTCAGTGCCTTATTCATGATATTAGCATTGGGCTGTCATAACCAAGCTACTGTAGCTGAATTGCTAATCGGTGTGAGACAGAAAGTTTCTCAGCAGCATGTCTTTGTCTCTGTGCTCTTTCAGGTGTGTGAGATGCCCAAGCCGGCGTTCATAAAGCAAACCCTGAGCGAGCTCGGCATCGGCACCTACAACAACATTGCTTTCATCCAGCCGGACACGCCTATAATCAAAGCGCTGAGTGTGTTTGTGGACCGGAGAGTGTCAGCGCTGCCCGTTGTTGATATTGCTGGTAAAAAGTGGTTATTGCTAACATTCCCAATAACACTTATATGCTAATTCTGCAACTTGAATGATGCCACTCACTTCAAGTTTCTTTCTACACAGGAAAAGTGGTGGATATTTACTCCAAATTTGATGTCATTGTAAGTCTTTTTTTTTAAAAAAAGGATCAGTATTTTGATAATAATAATGTGTGTATAGTGTGTGTAAGGGCAGATGGTTGATTAGCACTGTGCTTGTTTTTAGAACTTGGCGGCAGAGAAAACTTACAACAACCTGGACATGAGTGTGACAGAGGCGCTGAAACACCGCTCACAGTACTTTGAGGGAGTGATGAAGTGCAGACGCCACGAAACGCTGGAGACCATCGTGGACAGGATCGTTAAGGCTGAGGTACAAACTGGTCTACAGCGCTGTATTCCAATTACTTTAATAAACAGTGACATTAGCATTATTCTCTGCTGAGCTGGGAAACCATTCGTTATGTGGAAAACAAAACTGGTAAATGAATCAGAACAAATCAGTAAATTAATCTAAAAAAAATCAGTGAACTAATTAAACAAATCAAATCAGAACAAATTAGTCAACAAATTCAAACAAAACGCTACGCGAATTGGAACAAATCAGTAAATAAATAAGAACAAATTACAGAACAAATTTAAATGAATCGGTGAATAAATAAAACACCTCATTAAAAGTCAATCAATCTGAACAAATTAGTGAATATACCTGAACAAATCAGCAAAAGAATCTAAAAAAAATAATTAAATGATTTTTAAAAAATCAGTCAACCATCCGGAACAACTTACGGAACAAATCTGAATGAATCAGTAAATGAATCATAACAGATCCATAAACAAATCCTAGGCTCCACCCACAATGATGTAATACTGTGATAATAATCAGTGGAGATGAAGTACAGTTAGTGTTATAGGGTCATTTGCAATTTTATGTACTGATTTAAACACTAGATTGGTCCTGGTTCTGATAATAAATACTTCAATAACATTAACTCAACCCCCTCTCTATGTGGTGCAGGTGCACAGGCTGGTTGTGGTGGATGAAGACTCTAAAATTGAGGGCATCATCTCTCTATCAGATATTCTCCAGGCCCTGGTTCTCTCTCCCGCAGGTATAAAATAAGAAGAGTGTAATAATGAATATTTAGCCTGTATGTGTAAACGAGTAGACGGAGTCAATGCAGATACAAAGTTAATTAGCCAATTAGCAATTAGCTGACATAAAAAGCCAATACAGCAACCACTGCTTGCTTTTTTTCCACAGGATTGAGCAGGAAGGGGAATATAACAGAAACACAAGCCTCATCAAACACGTAGCGAGTCTCATGTGAGTTCACGGGAGAGTTTCGAGTGAGACAGACGGGTGAGGGATACAGACCAACCGTGTTCCAATCCACTGCATGACGTGTGCAACGTTTGTTCTGCTGTCACATACTACAGGGAGCCTATCATGCATGTTACACGGCTGAGTCGCCACTCTCGCCTCGGGCACTTATATCTATACAAAAGCCGAATGTCATTTACATGGTGTTGCAATGGTGACAACGGTGGTGAACCTCTGCCCTCTGATTGGACAGGCTGTGGTGCTTAAATTGCTTTTTTTATGTAATAGAAATGTAGAGATCTTTTATTGTTTCTGCACTTTGTCCTCAATGTTTTTTTACTTTATTCATTAGTGTGAAACAAAGAAGCTTGATCAACAGGGGTCCAAGCATTAAACAAACAAACAAGAAAAAACAGAGGACAAGTGCTAGTGAAAAATAATAGTAAAATATCAAGCAATGGAGACGGGATTTTGCCTGGGGGCGGGGCTAATGACTAACGACTGCCAATCAGTGTATTTTAGTAACAAAACCCAGACAGCTGAATGTACAATAACTTTTACATCGCCATCACTGTTTATTGGACTCTGAGATATGGCGATGATCGACATGCACAATACTGTTAGAATACTTTCAGTAGATGAGAGGAATGAGGTTGATGTTTTCCATAAGAAACCATTCAAACAACCAGCACAATTAGTGATTTTCTTTTTTTTGCTCTGGTTTGTGGAAGTGGAGAAAATCCCTCAAGTTTTCTAGCCATTATTTGATTAAATACTAAATATTTAAATGCTTTATTTTTATAATATTCTAATAGTATTCGAGCAATTTTCTAGTTTTTTTTCCTTACAGAAAACAGAAAACAAAGAACAAGCTTGTTAAATTTTAAATTGAATAATATAAATAAATCGAAAAATAAAATAAATATTGCATTTCATTGGCTCTGTACATGTACCTTGCACGATGACAATAAAGTTAAATCTAATTCAATCTAATTTAATAAAAAATGAAAGTTGTTTTTATTTTAAATCTTCGTGTTAATAGTAGTTAATAGTTAAATAGTAAATCATGGGGAAATAGTCACAATTTTGTTTTTTTCAGCACATGTAAATTTATGCAAATATTAATGCTGCTTATTTAAGATGCCTTTGAGGTGAAAAGAAGCAACAGAAATGTTGCTTGTTATTTTTTATTTCGCATAAAATAAACAGTGACATTAATGTTGTTGTAAATGTTATTTTTTATGAGTTTTGGGTGATTTCCTTTTACTCATACTTCGGTTTACAGCCGTTGAAACGAGCAGGCGAGTCCACTAGGTGGCAGCACAGTATTATTATAACCACCACCTCTTCGTCATTTGGAGAAAAAAAAAAACCTTTAACATTATAAAAGCAAACATTTGGGCTGAACCTTTAGTCGTGACAGAAATTCAGGACACTTTGTCATAATAATTTGCATTGCATTTGCAGGGGATGCAATACTCAGATATTGGTGGAATGATATTGTTAAGATATACACGTTTTTTCTACTTATTACTTTTACTACATTATTGAAAAGTGTCATTTGGTTCACTGGAAATGTTGATTCTGAAAACAAAAAGACATGAATTGACTTTCTTTTTACTCCTTTCAGAAATAAAAATGAGAGACAGAGAGACAGAGAGAAAGATGGTAGAGCAAGAGGGACGGTTAAAGATCCTGAAAATTTTATCTCTTCAGAGAACTTTTTCTTCAGCAGCATTTGGGATTTGCACACACTCTTCACTGTGCGAGAGAAATACTGAGTCGAGAAAGAGAGACATCAGAAACTAAAAGTTACACACAGAGAGCCAGAGAAAAATGACTGACAAACGGGACAGAGAAAGAAACCCATACAAGAGTCAAGTGAGACAGGTGTAAAAAGATGAGACAGATGTAGAAAGTAAAACAGAGTTAGTGGGATATGTGGAGTGACTCATGTAGAGAGTGGGACAGATGCAGAGTCAGTGAGGTGTGGAGAGTGAGACAGGTGTAGAGAGGCTATGCCTGAGGGAAGGAGCCTTTTCCTGTTGTGGGGTTCAGCAGAATAAAGCTGGTTCTCTGTGTAGGGGTGTTTTTGATGTTCAGAAACCTTAATTATTTATAAAAAAATAAATAATAATAATAAAAAAATAAAAATGGAAGAAAATGACTGAGAAGGAAAAAAGAAATCGAAAAGTTGATTCAAAAGAAGGGAGTCAGATTAAAAAATAATAAAATATTTAAGGGAAAAAATATAGGAAAACTGAAAGATTGATTGAAATTCTGATAAAAACAAAAATATAAAAAAATAAGATTAAAAAAGGGACAATAAGAAAAAGAAAGGGAAAAAATCATAACCAGACGAGGATTTAAAAGACAGATTATTTATTTTTATCAGCAGATACAAACACGTTTATCTCACATTCATTAAACTGTTTAAAGAACATATAAACGTTGAGTGTGTTTCTATGAGGATGTGTTATTGCTACAGTAACTGGTGAAGATGTGTTAATGTTTAATAAATAGAGATGTTGATGGATGGATGGAAATGTAGATGATTAAATGTTCTTTTCATCATTAGAGTTAGTCTTCATTTTTCTTTCTCCAAAAGCAGCATTTAATAAGCAAATCATGATCATTAAACCTTTATATATTAGATGTAAGTAAAACTATTAGTTGAAGTGGCAACATATCTAATAAATAAATAATGATTAATAAGACTTATTAGAGGAAAACACACACACACACACACAAATGTGACAATCCAGCATTTTCCTAAGCAATTGTTTAATTTAATTTAATTTAATTTAATTGTTTTCTTTTCTATAGCATTGCTGGCATAATGAAATTTGGAAGCTCACAAAAAATATTTCAATTTACATTTTTGCAATTTTACAATTTAAAAATGTTAAAAAATAAAAGCAAAAACTAAAGATCTACTGAAATTCCTTAATTTCTAATAAACATCTTTCTTTAATCAACAATTAGAAGCTAACTAACATGTCTGTGTGGCCTAACTATCCAGAATTATAACCACAATTCTCTCTCTCTCTCTCTCTCTCTCTCTCTCTCTCTCTCTCTCTCTCTCTCTCTCTCTCTCTCTCTCTCCTCTCGTCTCTCTCTCCCCCTCTCTCTTCTCTCTTCTCTCCTCTCTCTCTCTCTCTCTCTCTCCTCTCTCTCGCTCTCTCGCTCTCTCTCTCTTCTCTCCTCCTCCCTCTCTCTCTCTCTCTCTCTCTCTCTCTCGCTCTCTCTCTCTCTCTCTCTCTCTCTCTCTCTCTCTCTCTCTCTCTCGCTCTCTCTCTCTCTCTCTCTCTCTCTCTCTCTCTCTCTCTCTCTCTCTCTCTCTCTCGCTCTCTCTCGCTCTCTCTCTCTCTCTCTCTCTCTCTCTCTCTCTCTCTTTCCTATGTTCATTTCTCTCATTCCAAACATCTTCACAACTAGCTAAATAATTAAAAAAAATAATTATTCATGTACTAATATTAATACTCAATCATAAAACAACCTAAAATAAATGTTATATAAAGTACGATTTTGTTTTGTTTTGTGTAATTTATGACAGACTTGAAAGCGGTTGTAAATTGAATAAAATGTCATGAAATCTGTCGTTTAAAACTATAACCTGACATTTTGTACAAAAACAATACAACACAGTTGTGCAATGTTTTATAGAAACCAAACAGTGAATATAAAAACTAAGATAATAATCCATACGGAAAACATTTTCGATGATGATGCATAATGGTGGATTGCGTTATTGCTACAGTAACAAGCTAACGTTCAGTAAACATCTATTCGTTTTATTACACATAAACGATCTACTTAAATATCTGAATGCATTCAACTTTCCTGACAAAACTTTACTTCAACCTGCTTCTATTTCCAGTTTCTGCCCATCTTGTTTAAAAAAACCTACGTAAGTATCTCTGGCTATTGATGATAACTAGCAGGATTGCTGATTAACTAGCTAGTTAATTATTTCCATCATTAAAGAGTAAATTTTAAAGAGACTTTTTTAAGGGGAACGAATAAGAGTATAAAGTATAAAACGCCAGAGATTTTACACAATAACCCTTTTTTAAATGATCAGATTCTGTCTTACTGTCTTCTGTTCTTTCTTTCTCTTTTCTACGTTCATTTCTTTCATTCCACACACCTTCATTAGCAAAACTAGCTAAAGAATAATAACATGCAATTTAAAATAATTATTCATGTACTAATATTAATACTCAATCATAAAACAACCTAAAGTAAATATTTTTTAGTTTTGTGTATTTATAAAAGATGATTGAATAAAACTGAAATGTTATTAAATCTGTTATTTAAAGAAAAAAAGCTTAGGGAACAGAAAGGTTTTGGGTGAGATCGACTTTATCCTATTATGAAACAAAAGTTTTGAAGAGTTTAGATTATTACATAAAAATTTTTGTCCGAATTTTAAGTATTAAATTTTCGTCCCTGTGTGTAATTTCTTTCATTTCCTAAATCCTTAACGATTAAAAACAATGTTCTTAATTCTACTTGAAATAAAGACATATAGCTGAATGCGGCGGTCATTTCGGACAGGACATTTGTCAAAAAGCAGCAAAATTTACATTCATATTCCGCTTTTTAAAAATAGTTTGGTGAATGTTTTAAAAATTTTTAGCTCCGAATTCTGGTATGGAACTGGTTCCAGAATCATGTAACGAAATTGACAAACAGGTGAGGAAAGAAAGATACATGTTTTTAGCACATTTTCGAAAACAAAATTAAAAAAAGTTTAAAGAAAAACTCCCTAACAATGATGTCACGCTCTAGTGATGTCACAAGTGATGATTATGATGTCACTGGTGGCGCGAGCCCTTGCTGTGTTTTTCATTCTTCCCCTCAGCCACAGAGTGTTACATTTTCCCTACAGGAGTACCGTATTTTATCCAGAATATTAAGACAATTCCACATGCACTTCATTTGTTCAGCCCTTCTTTTTTGACCCACAGGACAATACTAATTACAATTAATGCTAATTACAGTCATTTTAGTCTTACAGGGTCTTTTTTTCTGGTTTTCTCTTTAAATCTGAGTGAAATGGCGACATTACGGATATTTTTGCCACATTCCCTCTTTTTCTTTGGCTTCACATAAATGCTAATAAGCTAAATTTATCCTTATTAACTGTCAAACCAAAGGCAAGAGACGAAGTTCTCCCAGATGTCTAGCAACAGTGTTCCTCTCCAGCTCACGTCTGTTAGTGTTTTTAGTGTGCAGCAATCACAGGAACATTGCATTTTTCAACTGTTAGCTTAGCGCTTGCATGCTATTGACTAGCATCCTCAGAGCAGCAGTAGTGATTGAGCTGGAGATGAAGTTTAATTACATGCTATGATTAACAGAAAATAAAAAACTGCTCTATGAGTTTTTCTTTTTGTCCTTTTACTTTGCATAAGTCATGTTCTTTTTATGGCCAATAAAAGGAATATTACAAGAATATGAGGGGCTTTGAAAAAAAACCCTGAAGTACTGAGGGAGCAAGGGGACAAGGGAGGGGTAGGAGAAGAGGATGAATGAACTTCTTCATTTGTGAGTAAGATAAACCCCGATGGTGAGACCAACCGCCCCGAGCGCCGTCAGACTAAAGACAGACGTGAATGATGGCCAAGAGCTGTTAAACACACCATCCTTCTTCTTTGTGTACAGTTCCACAAAGGCATCCTGGGAGAAAGAAGAGAAGAACACATCATTTTTACACAAAACCAATTATTAATATCGAATTAAATGTTCACAATGGCACAAAATTAAGCCATTTCCCTAATATTTATCAAAAATCTTAAATTCTATAAATATGCAAATTAGCTTGAACTGATTGACTGGTATGTTTTGTGAGAAAGTGAAGTATGAAAACGAGAGCATTATTATACTGTATTAACATATAAAATAACATTATGTTTTTTACATGTGTTCATGCAATATATCATTTTGCTATCATGGTTAAGTGTATAGTGATGTTTAATGCTGCAGAATCCTTAATAGATTCCATTTGATGTTTAATAATCAGTGGGAATAATAATGATCAGTAATTGGTCATTGGGAATAATAATAATCTGTAATTCCAATAAGACCAATAACATGCTCTAAAAGTTTAGGTTTGCTGAGCATCCTGTTCTACTGCTTTACAGCCCTCTGCTGGTGGGAATGTGTCACACCCAGATTTAAGCTTTGAGAACACACACACAGCCTCCTCAGAGTGTACTGGTGTGCACCGGGCGATCTGGGGGGTCGAGAGATTAAAGATCCGACTGCATGCCGACACATGCAGGAGACCAAACGTGCTTGATTAAAAACAGATGCTTTATCTTCAAGCACACATACACACACAAGCACACATTCCATACACAATCACAGGCCAGTTGCATTCATGTAACTCCTCCTTCTAGGCTCTAACTGGAAAATGGAAAGTTTTTTTAAAGGGCAGAGAGGAAAAGAGGATGTCCGCTAACACGCAGCTGCTCTCATCTCAAAAGTGGGGGTTTTGTTTTTAGCAGGATGTCTGCCAACTCAAGTCATGCGGACGAATAGAGGGGTAGAACGGGGAATGAGAGGCAGCTCCTCTTAGCAGTTTGTTTGGGAAGGCTATTACGACACCATTACCTCACACTTTACATAATCTCTCTGCTTCACTTCTGTGGGTCAGAGCTCGAGACGTGCATCATGGCCTCTATTTACAAAAAGCTGTACTATAAAGCTGGTCCGGGTTCTGATTTTACTGATTTTTGTGCAAAGTGTACACATACAAATGTGATTCGACAAAACAGCAATATTTTAAACAGCATTTTGGCTATCAGTTATCATCTATTGGTTGTTGGGGAAAAATACAGAATGGTGAATTGTTGAGGTCAATGATGATCAGTAATTGGTTGCTGGAAAAAATGGAGACTGGTGATTGGATGTTTCAGTCAGTATTGTTCAGAGATTGGTTGCTGGGGTTACTGGTGATTCATGATTATTTATTAGTGCCAGCAGTGACCGCTGATTGATTGTTGGAGACTGTGATTGGCCGATGGGAATTACACGAATACCTTTTGGAAATAAATGTTATTAAAAAACTTTCCTTTAAGTTGTTGTTTGCTAGCTTCCTTGGTGTGAAAATGTTTCTAGTTCTCATAAAGCATACATTCCTAACCCCAAAATCTGCTTTAACCTCAACAAACGCATGGGAAAGTCCCACAGTAAGAATGAGAGGATGTGCCGGGAGTGTTGGAGACCTGACAAGGATGAATATTTTCCAGATCATTATCAGAGGGTAAATAACAGCAAAGGGAAATTTTCTAGAATGTTTTCAAGAAGGTAAAATAAGCAAAACAATAAAAGAACTGTGACCATGAAGATGTGCCTCCTGCTGAATCCCGCTGCCCCATGCTTGACTATTAGTGATGTACAGGAGCGTGTCTGTTCTGAGGAGATTGTAAGGTCTAGCAGCATTGAGCTCTGCCGCTTGCTTGCCACGAGATGCGACTTAAAGCATAGCAGCTGATTTATCTAAATGAATCAGAAGGCATGTGATGTCACACGTGGAACATTCCGCTATATTCTAATCACTCGGGCGTGACAGTACTTCGTCCCAAATCTGGTTCATCAGCTGATCAGCCAAAGTTCCTTATAACCACAACAGTGTAACAACAAACAGACATCTGCATCAGCAAAAAACTGGGTAAATAAAACGACTATTTGGGGTTGAAGTGGAGGAGCTATGCAAATGTTTCCCTTAGTTTTTGTAGGTTTGCACCACTACATCACCTCTTTTTCTTCTTCTTCTACTTTGTGTTTTTTTATCACTCAGAGCATGTAGGCAGAAAGACGAGTCATAAGAGACCGAAGTGGAGGAAAAGGGAATCGGCTGAGTGTCATGGGACGGTGGAAGGAGAACATCAAGCTATGTTTCATCATTTTACACACACACACACACACACACACACACACACACACACACACACACACACACACACACACACACATGTGACCTCTCCCTCTCTCTCGACTGGTGGGATGCAGTGGAGCATGCCTGTTTTCCATTACAGCTTTCTGGTGTTGTTGGATAAATACACTTTCAGTTTTTGCTTGCTGCCTTTGCAACACCTTGAGGTTGCTGTGGTTCTTATTCTTTAACACACTGTTCCAGACCCATTTATGAAATACCTCACAAACCAGCCTGGAAGTAAAAAACAGTGAGCAGGTTAATACAAACCCACAGGCCTCACAAACATGAAGAAACATATTGGCTCAGCTGGCAGCAACGGCCATCTTTGGGCAGATCAGCCCTGATTTTAGAATAAGCGGGCGAGATGAAATCATGAGATGAAAGAGGTACAAAGATTGCCTTGTACAAAGTATTTTTGAAGGAAGTACAAAGATTCCTTTCTGATGATGATGTAACGAACAGTTAACCTGTAAAGGTGAACCTCAGAAGAGTCACTTTTCTATCTACAGAAGATCTTCTATGACCTATGAACAGGAATAAAACGTCCTCAATACCGCGTCACAGATGCTAAAACAGGCATGATCTTCCAGAAGTAAAAGCAATCATCAATCATGTCCAATTCTGCTTGACTAGTGTTTGCTATGCAATAGCCCGTTTTGCTAAAAAGCTATTGAAGCCAAGCTAACTACTTGAGCATATTGTCAAAAAGAAACACACTTACAAATAAAATTTACAAACTAATTTGAAAAATCTTATTAGCTCGATATTTTGTCAGAACATGTCACCTATAGCCTCGTTAGTCTCCCATAATATGTATAGCATGATTCCAAAACCGGTAATAATATGCAATAAAATTCTTGTTTGGATCAGCGAGACAGTTGTTGCAGATAGCTGAGAAATTCTGGAAGTTGATTCCTGTGTTAATGTGAAAAACATCTAAACGAAGCATTACGTTTCCGCTATTAGAGCTGATCAGTTTCCACACTGATACGCCTGAAGGCATCCCCACTCAGCACCACCCCGGGGGACTGCACACACGGGGTTAAGCTGCTAAACTGCACGGTGTGAAGACGCAATACAACCCAGTGGTGTAATTAACACCTTAAAAAGGCGGGAACTTCTTCAGGGTAAACATTGTGTAAACCATTTATATACAAGTGGTTGCATCAGACATAACATTAAGCGTATCGAGCCTTCAACCTGGCGCTAAATTACACACTAGCAGGTTTTAGACATCACGGTCCGTGAGACGACCACGAGAACTGTTTTCGGATCTACGTGAACGCTCTGTAGAGTCATGTGACATCACAAAACCAAACAAATAGCTATAATTTTAGTATTACTAAATCCTATAAACATCACGTTTGGTCCGTAATTCTGAAAGTGCTAGGGTTAGGGTTATAATGTTAATTATAATGTTATCATAATTTGGTGAGTCTAGCCCCAGAGTAACTTCTGAAAACTTCGGTCAGTATTTTCACACCCAGATTGCTTTTCTTTTAAGTTTAAAAGCTCCTGTTTTGAGACAATCAAGATTTTGGTTTAATCAGATTTATAGCCCTAAATAAATGCATGAATTAGAAAAAAGTGTCAGCATGAGTGTGTATGTGTGTGTGTTTTGTGTGGTTGAAACTACATGCTGTAAATAACCCAGACCAGCTCAGTCACCAAATCTAATAAAGACAGTCTATTGTCTGTCTATCTGCAGAATAAAAGGACAGAATGATGCGCAAGAATGAACAAAGGGGGTTTGAATCATCACAAACCCACACACACACACACATCTGCTCAGCTATCCTGAGGAAAACTGTGGCGATGTGATCACTTTGATTTGAACAGATGCTCAGTGAAGCACTCAGCAGCAGCTGGATCTCATTTTAGACCATTTTATTTTTTATTATAAAAAAAAAAACTAGACTTTGAACAGCTAGTGCTGTCGGGACGCTAGCACTTAGCTAGCAGCCTCTTTAAGTTTCATTAAGGTGAAGCTACATTTCTTGTAGTCTGGTATTTTAAGTGTTAGTGGAGTTGTGACAAAACTAACATAGAGAGAATGGGGGGATTCTCCTTTCTGTCTGTAGACGATCTAACTTTTCCATGTTCAAGCCAATGAATGCCAGATAGGTGGCCCTTTATTACTGAAAAACGCCATGCAAGGCCAAGCGTCTAGATAGGGTGATAAGTGAATAGCTAAATAAGACTAAACAAGTCACACCCATGTGGAGGAAGAGGACAAGAAAACGTTATTTGATATTGGTGTAACCTTGAAGTTGAAAAAAAAAACACTGTTGTGTAAAACATAAGTTGCTGAAGGATAGGAGGACAATAGTCTGGCATAAATCTGATTCAGTTAATTGAAAAAAATATACTGGTTTGCTTCAAGGCATCGAACCTCAGTTAATATTTTCTGTCCTTAATTTTTTTAGATAGTATTGGAAAAGTCCAAAATGCGTCTACTTAGAAACCTTGGAGATGTAAAGTGCCCAGTGTTAGTACTGATTACAGTAAGATAATATAATTGGTAATGTATTTAAGATTTTAAATTAACTCTATAAATGTTAAAGTAAATAGAGTTTGGTAAACAGATCCAACTTTCCTCACTTGGTGGGAAAAGTTAATGATAAAATCCACACTTTACATGGTTTTGTTTGAATGCAAATTCCAAAATGCTTCCAGGCGATTCTGAGTCATTTCTTGCTAACAAACTGCAGCACATAGTGTAGGTTTTGCTGGCTGCAGAAAAAAAAAAGGTTACCTAATAGCATAATTAAGAGTCAACATGCAGCGTTAGGTTACAGGTAACAGTCGAAGCCTTGATTCACAGGGTTTCCGACTGAGCATTTCAGTCACACTACGTAATCCTGCCCTTCACTTCTTGGTTGCCACCAAACGATGGCTAAAAGACGATATAAACATCCAGGTTGAAAAAATAAACTCCTCCAACATCCTCCTCTTTTTACTCAGGTCAGGATTTCTCTTTCATCAAGAAAGCCTCTGCAGAAAGGTGATAATGAAATCATGACGGTTTTGGCAACACTTTGACTAAGCTGCAGGCTGACAGGCAAGTTTTAAGCTTAAGAATTGTATAAGGTGTTAAAATGAAACAAAGGAGATTGCATTTAATGGAGATAAAAACGTCTTAAGTCTAAATAAAGTCAATACAGGGAGCGACTTTGTTTGAAGTTTCACCACCCTAAAATGTGTACATGGCCCTCAACAGGTAAATTAAGATACAACCCATATTGCTTTTTGTTTTGTCACATAAAGTTCTTATACTTCATCTGAAAATGAAGTAGGAGCAATGATAATCTTGAGAACTTTGTTAGTAGAGATTTAAAACTCCACAGATCTCAAGTGTGCATGATCTTGTTGTTGGATAAAATGTCTAAAAAGTCCAAAGACTTGAGACAAGATCCATGTTACAACTGCGGGTTTTGGTTAGTAGAGATATACCCATGAGATCAATGCCCTTGAAGCTGAGTGCTTTGAGACCTAATTGACAAGATTATGGTATAAGCCAACACCTCTTCTCATAAGATTCAGAATGAACTCTGGGACTGTGGATGGGATCTTGTTCTTTAAAGATCATTGTGAATCCAGAATAAAATGCAAGGCAGCACACCCAGGTTTAGAGGGTTAGGAGATAATTTGAAGAACCCAAAGAAAAACCCCCTTGCCCCTGATTGTGGAACCTGAGCACCAGAATTGACATCAGAATCCTCTAATAGTCAATCCATACCACAGCAACACCACTAAGCAGGATGTCTAGAACAGGAGTCCTTGATTACTCAGTGGTTCATACATGGAGTATTTCACATAAGTGCCGTTTTTTTACAATCTGGCAACTGGAAAGTATCATCACTAAGACCATTTCATATTGTTCAGGCTTTTATCTAAAAGATCTCTTTTCCTTTCACAAAGCAGCCTTCAAAAGTTTATGACATTAACACTTAAAACCTCATAAATCCAGACAGACTGTGTTAATTTACTGAAAAAAACTGATTGTAACTTTTTTAATTGCCTATTTTGTGTCAGTCCCCCTCTCTTGCGCCTCCTTCCCGTCTTCGTCTGTGGGCAACGAGAAAAGCAGGGAAAAGTTCAATCCACCCCAGCAACCAGCTGATTCCCATCCAAAAAGTTGGGAGGAGGAATTAAAGGAATGCACCGGTGCTTTGAGACAAACAACCCCACTTTGTTTCCTGCCCGCTGATACAGCATGCCAGAGGTCTGAAAAACTCGTCACACAGGAAAAGAATACTCTGCTTTTGGGAACTGTTCAGAAGATATTTTCTCTGAGCCACATGAGCATTTGAGGGGAACCATACTGTCTGATTCTTGTTAAAAAGATTTTACTGTGTCTCCTTCCTAAGAAAATTACCACGCTTAAACACTAAGAGGTTTAAACCGAACTTATGCTATCTACAACTGTGGGACTCACACTAACAACTAACACACTAACTAAACAGGGAAAAGATTTATGTCAGACTCTGATATAAAACTTACTAAGATGTTTTGTGCGCTGAAAAGTATTGGCGTCCTTGATGTTGTAAAATTGAGAAATTTGGAATCCTATTTAGAAGTCCAGCAAACATTAACTTTAACATATGTGCTTGTGATCACACAATGAAACAGCTTTTGTTTTATCCTGACATGAATATTTCGCTTATTTTGCCTGCTCTGATACGTTCCCTACAGAACTTAATGATTATTAATGATTAGCTGCTTAGTTATTTCACATGAGTTAAAACAAAAGTCTCCTGAGCATGAAAAGTGTGAATGAAAAGAAGCGCTTCCCACAAGACTTGATCTGTTCGGACCATGCTGCATTGTCAGCAGCCGCCTGACAGGAAACAGGATAAATGCTTGTCATTGCAGTATGAACTAGTGAGAACTTGCTGAGTCAAAATAGAACCAGAATGAAACACAGGCAATTGACCAGATGGGCCACATGGTATACTAATGCAGAGACACTTCTATCAGTAATAGAACTTATGAAAGAATATGAGGTTGGGTCCCCTACCACACCTCTGCAAAGTTAACTACAAACAAAACAGATCTCTGGAGCCCCAAGGTGGCAAATGTATATATTTGTTTTATTTTGAAATTTATTTAAAAATATTTCAAGTTGTATGAGTAATAAAAGATAGAATGCAATAAGTGGAGAACAATTAAAAAGAAAACATTCATGGTAAAAAATATATATATATATTTCCTGTGGCTAAACTTTGATGTGACCCATAGACAGGACGTGGAAACACGGGGTTGGCTTGGTCAGTTAGGGTGAAGAGAGAAAAAACAGTGGCTACCAAGTTCCTGGCCTCAGGAATGACAAACAGAGTAAAATAAGTAAGTGGAAATTGACTTGTGTGTACACCAATGTCAATGCTGTGTTACTGGTTGCTGAAATGGGGGAGATAGAGAGAAAGGTGGGACCGGAAAGGAACCGGAATCGAACTTGTGCATGAGTGCCGGCCCATTTTTTATTTTAATGGCATTTTAAAAATATGACATTTATATCATTCACTCATAAACACGTCTAGACGTGGCTCTACCCGACTTTTATTAGACGAGACGCATCAGTAATAAACGACTCCCACCTAAAAGTATAACGCCCAAGAGACATGAGTATTAAAAGCACACATTTTTGCTTAGAATGTTCTATATGAGCTTTACCAAACCCGCAGTGGGTGTGGCTTATACTTTTTCTATTTAATACCTGATTCCATAAGTTGTCTTAATTTGCGACCAGTTTGCATTGTGCTTACGAACACCGTGGAAGTTTATTTTTAAGTGTGTCTTCCAATCAATGTGGTCAAGCCGGACTGCTGAAATTCTGCTTCCTTACTAAGACAGATCTCTGTTTGATCTTTGGATGGAACCCCCCTCCATGTCAGACAGGAAGCTCAATGCCCCCAAGTGACAAATCATGTCTCCATGTATCACACAGTGATGAAACTGTGTTCCTAATTTCATGCCAGCTGCTTCGTTTGAAAACAATCTCTTTTTGAGATGACCTTTAAGGCCATGCCTCATTTCTTGAAAAAAGATACTAAAATTAACCATGGTGAAAACGTAAAAGTCAAACATAAAAAAGGAGTCAGTGTGGAGCTATGTACATTCCTCCATGGTAATTACAATAGGCCATACAAAATCAACCCCCAGCAGCAATCTGCGATCACTGGCACTTTTTTTCCACCAGTTTTATCTCTCAGGCAGGAATTCCCATGGCTTATTCACACGGCACGCCTCCACGAATAACAATACAGCAGCACAGGATGAAGCCTGATCGCTCCAAATATAGCAACAGCAGCCTTGAGCTTGACCTTCCCATCACTGGAGCTAATCCGGGTGGGCGCCATGTGTTGACAGGATTCATTACTTCATCCCGTCCTTCTCAAATTTCAGAGCCGGCTTCAGGGATGATGGGATAGCAAACAAAAAATGGTCCTATCGCAAGGTGCTAAGCCAATGACGTGTAGGGTCCATGTTCTCAGCAATTCTATTTCCAGTCTCACATCACCCTGAATATTTCAGTGCCCGCCTGGTCACCTGACACCCAGCTTCACATGCAGAGCATGGGACAAGAAGAAAGACGGATGAGTGGTGGCCAATTAGTGTCAGACCTCACTCAGCTAATGCATCTTTCACTAACGAACATGTGTCCTGCCCTACTCGTAGCCACAATAAGACCACAGGCTAATTTATGTCAGGGTGGATCTGCATGTGGGTCCATCAGATCAAGGAGCTGGGATAGAGGTCTTTTCTCCTAAAAAATTAAATAACACTCACTGGCTTGTGCTGTTATAGAAAAATAGTTGCTTACACTGGAGACTCCTTCCAGTAAGTAAGATATCTACAACATCTCAGGTTGACTTAGATGTAGATTATTACACCAGCCCCTGTGAGTTGCCACGAAAATGTCTACTTCTAAATTTTTCAAACCAATATAAAAAGGCTGAAGACCACACCCCCACACCGATCCCCGCAGGAAATCGACGCCATGCTTGTCTGCATTGTTCTTTACCCTTCCTAAACGTAGCCATGGTCTCTGGCGATAGCTCCCACACATAGGTGCTGAGAGGGTGTGGACGGCTTGTGGCAGAACCGTGTGAGTGCTTAATGTGACCTCACTGCTAATGCTGTGTTTTGTTCGAACAATTACACAGTAGCACAGCAGAACAATGGATCCACGCAGCCTCGAATGACTGCATCCCATGTGCAGAGGAACAATACGCCTGTTTCCAGGTCTCGCAATGATTAATGGAGCTGATGGAAAGCTATAAAGATAAGAGGGGAAATAAATATTTGCATTCAAACCAAAAAAACGATTGAATGAATGAAAAAAATAACCTGTGAATGTTGACTAGCCAAGATTAACCAGGAATCTAACATGATAGCTTTTTTTTAGCTGAACCTAAATCTCACTAGCTTCTTTGCTGAAGTCTTTAAAAATGGAGTTGGTCGAATCGGATTAGCCTGTGTAAGAAAGCATTTGATAAAAAAACAAGATAAGCTGTGTTCAAAATCACATACTTTGGTATTACATAGTGTGCAAAAAGACCCCGGATGATCTACTGCTGTCCGGTGCGCATATCCTGAAGTGCGCATATGCTGGACTCTTTATTATCCCATGAGGCCGTGGTAGTGACAACTCATCATGTTTTAAAATGATGCAAAATGTGCGTTAATGTGGCACTTTTTAAGTGTTAAAGTAGCTTTAAATACTTCAGGAAAAAGACATTGTTCCTTGTATTCAGCTGCAGTTGTTTATTATTTATTATTCAACTTTAAATTCGCTCTGCTGTGACATTGTATGTCATGTAACAATATCAATATGGCGGATGTACATCTGAATTTAATTTATATACTATAGAACATACTTTATTAAAGGTTGGGAAGTACGTACTAACTTAAATGTAGTAGCTACTTAAGTATCATACATTTTTGGATGTAGCATTAGTGGTTCCTGCAGCAGTTCTTAGCTATATTTTAGCTAGCATAAAGTCATGACAGCACTGGATCTATGCATTACTGAGTGGCTTCTGCCTGTGAAGTACTGAGGCTTTTTATTACACATGGAGGTCCAGAGGGAGTGAGACACTGGGTAGACACTACTGTCAAAGGCTGCTTTATCCTGGCCAAACTGTGTCTGGAGGAAAGACTTCTTCTTCACTGCTGACTGGAAAAAATGTGTTTGCGTGTGTGTGTGTGTGTGTGTGTGCGTGCCCTCTGCTTCTCTCTCTCTTTCTCTCTTCTTATATCATCCCTGCAGGTGTACGACCAACAAAACAACCCCACCCACCTACACGCTCACATACACACACTCCTATGGCACACGTTATTAACCCGAAAGTCATCTTTGTTCAGATGATGAAGATGCCTGACGCGAAGTGTCATGTTCTCAGGACACAGAAGCTCCTTAGACCTGCTTGCACGTGAACCCCCCGCAGATGATCCAACGGCCGACCCTGAACTCAGCAGTGCTTCGTGTGTAATTTAAGACTCCTCCTATGCAACCAATCATCCAGAATGGCCTGTAATGTTGCACAAATAAACACAGGTGCAGCCCTTCTTTCCTTCTGCTCTTACCGTCATATTACCGTCACGGCTCTAGGGCACTAGGTAGGGGCTTTCCAGGTGAAATGAAAGAGGAGGTTTAACCGACAGCTGGTTCAGGATGGGTGTTTAGTGGAGATGAAACAGAATACACACATTATTAAGAATGTACAGATTATGTGTTCTAAATGAGTACAAAAAAAACAGAAGAGGTTTTTTTTTCCCACTGAGACTTAGATTTTGTAAAACACAACAACATTCTTGGCATTTGTCAGACGCCTGTGTTCAAAAAGGCTTGTATATAAAACCTTTTTTTATCCAACTGTGCAGTTGTTGGTTAAGAGCCTTGCTCAGGGGGCAGGAGTATCAGTTTGGTGGTGCTTACTCAACAAGTGTGAACAGTCTGATATAAAATTGTGTGTTAAATTTGTGTTTCTTTAGTCTCTGCTCTCTGCTTTATTGGGAATAGAAGTTAATTTGCTACAAAAGTATTGCTGATAGTATTTGATGCTGAGAACCTGAATTATTAGGATGCTTTTCAAATACAAAAAAAAGCCTCTTCAGATACAGTCAGATGACATAAATGCTAACCCGACAAAACCAAGAGCCAGCAGAGACGTGGAAAGATCATGAGTCAGATTCTCATCCGACATGTGATGGCGAGGAGCGAAAAAAAGGGTGTCTTAAATCGTTTCTGACCTCAAACACTAACAATGTGGAAACCAGAGAGGAAACAAACAAAAAGTTCTTGTTATTGTTTCAGCTCGAATAATTCGTCTTTGGATAAAATTTCAGCATTTTAAAGTGTTGAAATGAGAAATCGCAGGATAGAGCAGAGCAAAGGCGACGCCAGGCCATAGCTAACATGGGGGAAACGCAGCTTTGAAAAAGGCAGACCATCAGCAACAAAAACTTAAAAAACATGACATAAAAACAACCAATACAGTGCAAGTGCTCACTTATACAACTGGTACAGACCGTCAGCTCGTTTCTTATAAAGCAAACGAGAAAATCACAAACCGATCAATATCACCACCGCATCACATCGCAACAAAAACATAACGGTTGTGATAATGTTCTAATAGCAAAAAGACACAAAAAAGCTTATTGAAATTAAAGTAACGCACAAGTTATCTTTTAAGAAAGGTGAAGTCTTTACTCTGTGTACACATCAATATGCAACCAATCAGAGAAAGTGGTTTTCATAAAATATATAAACACATATCAACTGTATTTTTATTATTTTTTTATTATTATTTTATTAACTATATTTTTAATTTAAATAACTTTCTGATGCCACTCCCTTGATGTCGGCCCTGCAGCACAATAAAAATGATCCAGACTTTAAGCGAATGTGTCGGAGGGACGGTATGCGGATGGTCGTTCTCTCAAATGTCCTAATGTCACGCTTAAGGTTAATGTGTTCTCGCCTCTGTATGTTTTCACAGAAAAAAAAAAATGTCTCTCTTAAAGGCTTTCATTTTAAAACATAAACTATTGGCCCCTTCTAATCCCTGCACCACTGAACAACAATGTCTGAGAAGAAATTAGATGACAACTTTAACCATGTGAATTCTGCTACAGCACTAACACAAACACATTAATTAAAGCTTTATTATTACACTTTTAATCTTTATATAGCTGATTTATGGGTGCGTCGCTAACGGATGAGTTCATAGTTTCTGCTGTAGGTTTGGTAAGTTTTTGTGTTTGGTACTAAAGTTTTTTTGGTACCGTTTTTATTATTAATTATACACAGAACATCCGTGACTAAGATGTTACACTGTAATTGTTAACATCCAATTTGTTTGACAAAAAATAGCAATTTCGAGAAAGATCTATAGAATATAACGAGTCCAGTGTTGAATCTTGTGTCATTTTTTTTAAACAATTTTAACAATATATTTTTTGCCACTTTGGTTCAGGTAGAAAAAAAAAACCCTTTATGGCGTAGATAGAACCGACTCCTGAACATGGAAAGTAAAGTAGCTTTTTACATGGAAACAGAGACCTGTATAACTTGAACACTTAGTATTTACTGGTGTGTGATCCTTAAATTGTGTCATCTGTTGTGTAAAGATCATTTTGTCATGCAAACTATTGGACAGAAAAAAAAAAAACTGATGCATGCCCACTACAGGTGCTTTAATCAAATGATAAATTAGGTAACGTCACTTGGGCTAAAAAAAGCTGAACCTTTTTATTTACTTTGAGGTGCAATAGCTGGCTGGATGCAGCATTAAAGAATAGATTTTAGTTTAAACATAACCTAGATGCTAAATACTCAATTCTGATTGGTCAGAAGGCTTTAAGTTAATATAATAATAATAATAATAATATAATATTCAACTTCATTGTGCAAGGTACGTGTACAGAGCCAATGAAATGCATTTTTTGCATATCCCATCTTAGTAAGTTGGGGTCAGAGCGCAGGGTCAGCTATGATACAGCGCCCCTGGAGCAGGAGGGGTTAAGGGTCTTGCTCAAGGACCCAACGGTGGTTGGCTTGCTGGGGGTGGGGCTTGAGCCCAGGTGTTTCTGGTCTTCAGATCAGCAACTCAGCACCTTAACCATTTGAGCCAGCACTGCCCTAGGTTTGTAAATATTGTATGTTTGCATATTATCATGCTTGAAATATGACAGCAGACGTTTAAGATAAACAGAAACACTTTTATTTCGCTGACTATTTTAGGTAGTTAGACAGTTTAGTAATCTTGTGTCTCAGTGTCCGTGTGAATCGACTCGTTATCTTTGTAAACACTAAAATTGAAGCACATCTGCGATCCTTCTCTTTTTAACACACACCAGATATGCTACAGGACAGTTCAGATCCGGTTCCTTGAGAGGTCCAGTAATCACCAGCGCTCTGGATTCTGTCTCAGCCACTTACATTTACATTTACAGCATTTGGCAGGCGCCCTTATCCAGAGGGACTTACGTTTATCTCTTTTGAGGCCCAGCAGTGGTGCCTGGAATCGAACACTGATTTTCTAATTAGCAGTCCAGCACCTAAACAACTGCGCTACCGCTGGAGCCACTTCCTTATGATACCCAGCGGTGGTCAGACATAAGTTTTTCAGAGTGACTTACATTTATCCCTTTTATACAACTGAGCAATTTATTTACATTTCTGGCAGATGTTCTTATATTTATCTCATTTTTACTGTACAGTTGAGGGTTTGGGGCCTTGCTCAAAGGCCCAGCAGTAGTGCCTCAGTGGTCATTGGTATTGAACCCACAATATTCTGATAAGCAGGCTAATATCTTAACCACTGTGTGCCCACTTCCAACCTCAGAAGAGGTTAATGACCTTTTAAAAGACAAAACTAAAGACCTCATAAGACACATCATTCTCAGAAATGACACAGGATCTGGAACCTTCTAGACTAAATTATAGTTTTAAATTGTCTGCCAAAAAGAGTGTTACGGTAAAATGATGCCATGCTTTTATCTGTACACCTGAATCATAGCATGCAGCATTAGTGAGACCTTTTAAGGAAGAACTGTTGCAGATGCCTCGTGCATCAGGAATTTCAGGAATACAACCAGACACAAATGAGCTATTCTACTGAAAGATCTGAACAAATCCTGGTGTTCAGCTCATCTACAAGTTTCTGGTTTCTCTTATTCAACAATAATATTTTTACTGTAGCTGCATTAACTGATACCTTTAAAATCGCAGCATCAGCGATAAAGATCCCCTGCATCAGGAGGAGCAGCAGGATCATTTGCATCACAAAAACACTGTTTTATCACAATGTAACACCGAATCGTGTCAGGTATACTACATTTTGTCCTTTGTACTCCTCAGATCAAAAAGTGTCACGTAAATTCCGACTTCAAATTGCCGCATGACAGTGCTGGAAATCCCTCTCGTCGTCACGGTGGTCAGGTAACAATTTTTTTTTCCAGGAACAAAAAAAAAAAAAAGAGTAGCTCAAGTTCAAAGACATAAAAAACAGTGAAATGAATTATCGTCTCCTTCTACCACCTTCAGGCTGCTTTGATATAAGAAACAGATCCTGTGTGTTTTCCAGGCCAGGACTGGAGGCCAACTTTTAATCACGGTTTCCTTTAACATGATACACTACTTATAAACGCCTATGAAAACTGAGGACTTTTATTCTGTTTATCTTTGCTAATTAGTCACGTAACAGATAACACCATGACAAGATTTGAGTGATGCAGACTCGCGGTTCCCACCGCTGTGCTCGTTCCTCGAAATGATGTATCCCCTATGCAATTCTACTCTAACATTTAATCACATGTTGTACTTTTTGTCTATGGTTCTATTCAGTTACGCCGCTAAGTGGGGACATTAGGATGAATTAAAGGGCCAATGCACTTTGGGGGCCCCCAGAGATCTGTTTTATTAGAAGTAACAGTGCGGAATGGGTGTGGCAAGGGGCCATGCTAGCTGTACAGGTTAGCACTTGTGAACCCTTGGGTTTAATTAGCTGACACAGGAGACTCCTCTTGTTTCCTCTTCTTGATAACACACAATTTTATTTATAATTACACGTCCCTGTGTAAGTTATTAGTTGTTACTACAACAGAAGTAGTTGTATTCAATTGATATAAACCTGTAATTTGTAAACACCTTCTGACCAATCAGAATCCAGAATCTGCTCATCATCGCCATTCGCAGCAGAATCACTGGTTACTCGCGATTTTGTGACGGCGGAAAGTAAAAACAGAAAAGAATGCATTTATTATTATTGCTGTGATGAATTTCCCTGCATTTAACTTGAACCCAATGATGAAAGTTCTAGTGGTTAAAACATTTCCTAAAATCCACTTCAAGAATCTTTGAGGGAGTTTAATCTCAGTTCATTCACACAAATCACAGTGCCGATTGAAAGAAACGATTCCTAGAGAACCCTACTGATGCTTCATTACTTCATACTCAACCTTCTCTGTTTATTTTAAAGTATTCCTAGTAAATACAAGTCATCATCCCCAGTGTTGTTTAGGTAGTCAGATGGTAGCTAATTAGGCAGGAGGTCATAGCAAGAATCATCCGGATTCACTCATTACTTTTATTATAATATTCACAAATTGAGGACAGTATTGATTTGGTTCGACCGGTTCAGTTCGTTTTAGTGATTCACTTTTCAGAATAGATTCACAAGCTTAACATCACTTTCACACCAAAATAAACACCAACAGCTTCGGTCTTAAATCTGTTGTGTTTTTACTGGGTGTGTAAAAATGTTATTTTGTTCTGGGTGCAGAAAGTGAAGCGATTCGTTAACGATTCGGTTCTTTTTTGCTGATTCGTTTGGCAGAACCGATTAGCAGAAACAACCCAGATGAGAGGTCGGTTTAAACGACTCGTGCATAGACTCGAGTCGAGTGCCGAGTGCAGGTTACGTACCCATCCTCCGTTCTCCTGTATCCAACCGTTCAGCGGACCGTTCAGGTATTCGGTCATCCAGCGCGCAACGTTCTCAGCGCACGCGCTCCTCTCGGCGTCCGGCGGGCACTGCACGCACACCATCGCGCCAAACTCGAAAAAGGCCACAACACGACCCCAGTTGACTCCATCTCGGAACAGCTCATCTGTCACGGCCGCAAAGCGCCGCTGCTCTGCGCCCACCGGTGCCCCGCGCAGGCGCTTCGATAACTGCGTCAAATCCGTTCGATATAAGCTTTCAAGTTCATCACCAGCCTCGCGCAAAGCCCTCTGCAGATTTGCACGAGAAGCGCTTTCTTCCTGGCGCCCCTCTTGGTCGTCCGGACTCCTCGTGCGGGACAGAAGGATCTCCTGCGTGTGGCCGTTTTTCGACAGTTTATGGTTCAGATACTTTTCCACAATGCACTGGTTATCGTAAAGATTCGCGTTCGCCATGTTCGGTTTAAGAAACGTCTCAGTGCAGACTGATCCTGTGTACATATTCACGTGCATATCTTTAGGGGATTGAGGGGCGTGAAGCGCGCGCAGTGCCGTGTATTACAGAGCAAAGCGGTCGCGCGCTGGAATCGCTCAGCTGCGGGTGCTTCGGGCTTCAGGGAAAAAAGCACACGCCCACTTTTCTGGAAGCAGACAGAGGAGGTGGGAATAGAATTCCTCTTTATAGCGACCCAGGAAGTGCGCGCGCGTGAGTGTGTCATTCTGTAACTATTGTAAATCGTGCGTAAGCGTGAAAGACGCGTCAGTTTTCCAGCCCATGCGGGTTTAGTTTAGAGTGAAAGAAACACACACACACACACACACACACACACACACACACTCACACACATTCTCACACACACACACTCTCCTCTCTCTCTCTCTCCTCTCACACATCGTCTCTCTCGTCTCTCTCTCATCTCTCATCTCTCTCTCTCTCTCTCTCTCTCTCTCTCTCTCTCTCTCTCTCTCTCTATCTCTCTCCTCGCTCTCCTCTCTCTCTCCTCCTCTCCTCTCCTCTCGTCTCTCTCTCTCTCTCTCTCTCTCTCTCTCTCTCTCTCTCATCTGTCTCTCTCTCTTTAATAACAGAATTACCACAGACTCCGAGTGTAAAGTCGCTTGTGCTGTTTTGGGTTAATAGATAGAAAAACACTTAATAGGCATTGAGAATAAAAGGGAAACGAAACTCTCAGCTGTGCTTCCGGAATATAGTAGTCTCTCCACAAAACTAAAGTCATTTAACATCGACTGCTAATCTAATCAAACATTTAGCAACTCAGAATGGACTCAGAGCTCTGACTAGCAGTGACACTCTGGGTATCGACGAAGATTTTCTTTCAGTTCCGACCCGTCTAAAACAAATGATTGCCTTTTAAACGATTTTCTGTTGGAAGAAATGATTTAATAAAGACTTTATGATATAAATGACAATGATTGTTCACTGATCAGAGGGTGGGTGGGGGTGTGGGGGTTAGGACGAGTCTAATAGCCCACACATTTTGGTGGTCAACATCTGTTTTATTAGTAGTAACGGTGAGAAATGGCTGTGGTAGGGGCCCAAAGTCGCATTCTTTTATAGGGCCCAAAATTGCTAAGAGCTCAGTGTAATTTTATTTACACTAAAACCCTTTGGTGATATTTTAACCACACGAACGTGGTAAATGTGGATGTGATAATTATTGCTGGTTAATATAAAATCTGCAGCGAGGTATTTTTTAGCTTTTACTTGTTGTATTTTTTCTGAATTAAGAATTGAAATCTGAACATTATATTTAGTAAATAATACAAATAACGATAAATATGGATCACAAAAGCATCTTTAGAATTTGTCGACATGTAATATTTTATTTTATCATTCACAAAAAGCAAGCTTTAGATTTGGTCTCAGTTCTGCTTTTTTTTTTTTTAGATCTTTGAGCTTTTCTGCTCCTGATTTAAACATCCAGCGAAGAGTGAAAGCAGCGCACGCTCAGACGTATGAATAATTGCATCAGACGCCTGGAAACGGATTTGATGTGACAATTTCTCGAAACCAAAAATATTTATTTTACATTGTTTATATTAAACCCTTTATTAGTATTCACTAAAAGATATTAATGCACTTCTGATGATCTGTCTGCGTTTCCATAGTAACGTCTGGTTTCAGAATCGATACGAATATTAAATAGACATTAGAGATAAGAATTGGCAATATTAGTTATGTAAAATGTTTTCTGTAAGGAGTCTCCACTGTCAGTTAAAAAAGACTGCAGTAAACAAAACTACAAAATTCTTCGAAACGGTTTTATTTAATTATGTAAGAAATTAACACAATGCAACATTAGTCTATTTTTAGTAGAACATTAGGTGATTATCTTCTTTTAGGTTTAATAATGAGACAGAAAGATAAGTGGAATGTGTCTCAGCTGCTTCAATAACCAGGAAATGAAATGTAAGTGATATTAACATGACGCAAGCAGGAAATTGAGTCTGGCATAGAGGTGAACCGGATTACAAAGGAATGAGCGCTTTGTTTGCATAGCTTTAAAGATGGACAGGAGGGCATGTAAGTGCGAGTGTCATTATTCTGCTGGCGTGTGGTTCAGGTCTTGTTTGGACTCGGTACTGCATCTGATGGAAATATCACAGCGGCTTGTGACAAATAACTGAAAAACTTACGAGAGCTAATCCAAGTGCTAATTACAATTAACTGAGCTACGAGCCGCATCAAACGAGAACATCGTCCCTGTGACTCATGCGTCCTCGCTTTCATACTGAAGGCATCTTATATCACAAAAACATCTAAAACACAGCATAAAAAACAAAACAAAAACGATGTCTGTTCGCAAGGAGCCTACGATTAAACATTAAAGCTGGCCAAAACAATAATTTCTTTAGACTTTAAAATGGCTCACACAAAACGTGTTCCTTTATTTTTTTTAATCCTACGTCAGAGTTTAGCGTTAGACAGAAACTGAAACTTGAACCAGCAAGTGTCACACGTCTCCGTCAGTATGCCTACATGCAGAATCCAGAGTAAGACCAAACACCATGTGGTTTATGAAAACGACGCGTGTTTATCTTCGCCTGCAAAGACAATCCGCTTCCCACGGCAGATTATTACGTTCAATAAGGAGTGGAGCTAAAGTGTAAATGCTAAAAGTTAGCACATGCTAAGCAACCGTGTTCGTGTTTACTGAGAAATTTGTTTGTGTTTAACAAACCGAATGGGAGCTAGCTTCTGAAAGGACTGAATGGTGGCCTGTAGAACACCAATTATGTCTGTAATTATGCTCCACATCAGCCAACAGTAACCTGAAAGATTAGTTACCACTCTTAATCAGGTACCTGAACACAGTGTTAGCATGTTAACTAGTTAGCTATTTAACATCTGATAGCTGGAGAGTTAACAGTTAGATGAAGGCTTATTGGATGATCTTAAATTCCACCCCTTTGGAAAATTAAGACCCAAGACACACACACAGACACACATATGCATGCGAATGAGAGTCCTCAAGCCTTGCCGTGTTTGTGTCTGTGTTAAGGACAAGCAGCGATGGCGGGGTGGCGAGCATCGCCGGTGTTACTCTGTCTTGTCTGCCGCTTTGTTCTGTTCCCTCTGAATCATGCAGCGCCGCACGATGCTGTCAAAGCTGCTCAGATAGAAGAGTGCGATGGTGCGGAACAGCCCCATGGTCACAATCTGAACACACACCATCAAATAATGTCAACTCATTTATAACTGCTACGTGTGTGTGTGTGTGTGTGTGTGAGAAACACTGTGACCAAGAGAGCTTACCTGCTGCAGCCCCTCAGTGATGGACGTGACAGGGGACATGCCACAGGTGAGCGCGGAGAGCATGTAACCGTCAGGACCCACAGAGCTGCTAAAGTTCCCCTGCTGCAAAATGAAAAACACACACACACACGGAGACAGACACACACACAGAGCACTCTGATTGGTCAGAAGGCAAAATTTGTTTTGTAAAGGGTTTTATTGAGTTTTATTGAGAACATTTTCCTAGCAACAGCTTGTTAACCTATGACGTATCTGTGGAAGTGTATATACTCACCACAGCGTCTTTAACTATTACTTTAGCCACCTGCTCTGGCTGATACACTCCAGACGTTTCAGAGATCAGCTTCGTCTCCAAAGGCTGCATTCAAAGACACATGGAGAGTTAAGTTATATGGGTGTAAATGGGTGTAGCTTTTACATTTATTTGTAATATATAAGCTATTGTTGTATTTAAGCTATAGTTATATATATGTTAGTCATTATTCATTAGTCATGATTGTCATATACAGGCTATTGAGAACCTGTTCCAGATTTCAGAGAACACAGAGGTTCATTACACGTTCCGATTCCACTTATCAATTTCTGAGTTGTTCATGCTCTCATGGCGAATGGCAGTTTTTACAGTTGTATTGATCTGCCAGGATCTGGAATAAAGACCTTAACTCATAACACATATGCGAAGTTCAATACATTCTGTACAACGACTGACTGCAGCAAACATTTGAATGTTTGATAAAACTTTGTGAAAAACGATAGCAATGCCAAATGCAACAAAACCATATATAGCTAATATTAGCATTAGCAGTGTCCTACACTCAGGTACAAAACACAGATGTAAGGACATTTATCTTACAAATACAGCTGCATGATTATGAATAAACTGACAATCCGATTGTCTAATTTAAAAAGTAATGATCACGAATAAATTATGCAGCATTAATTTAAATGATAAATGATCGAGAGCCACAGACCAGCCATTGTTTCGTACAACTCTTTTAAAAGATTTAATAATTTCTTTTTGTTCTCAAAACTATCGCTTAATTTGCATTTTAATCTCTCTTATTTAATCGTCTCCGATAAGAACTCTCTGTGACATAATTTGTTGTTTTTTTGTGTTATATTTAAAGTTTGGGTTTGTAATTGCTTTTGATTATTCCCTAATAAGAGTGTTTTTTATTTTATTCTTTGACAGATAATCACAGTTAACAGCCTGAATGTGGCAAGGATTTAAAGTGCTCTATTTTCTATTAAGTGCTCTATTTTCCGTCCAAACAAATATTAAAATATATAAAATCAAGAAGCGGTAAGAACTGGAATCTATAATATATTACACACCCACGCACTGCTTTACCTTCATTTTGTTCTCCTCAGCTAGAGACGGAGTGTCGGTGTCAGGGGGGTAGGACACGGTCAAATAGACATTATACGGCTTCACCTGCAGAGGAAGAGACAGGAGAGGGTCGTTAGAGCCGATTCTAGCTGTGGCAAAAACACAAGATTTTACTGAAAATAGGGTTTCTATAGCAACTGCTCTTTCATGGGGACTTGTGTACTGGATGCTCTGTATTCTAGAAGGAGTCTCCAGTTTAAGAACCATGTCATACACACACACCTCCATCTGCAAAGCTTCAGCCAGGCCGCGCAGGGCGAATTTGGAGGCAGAGTACGCAGTGTATCCGAACAGCCCAAGCTGCCCCGCCTGAGAACACACAAACACCACACGGCCCATCCGCCGCTCCTTCATGGTGCTGATGACGGCCCGAGTAGCATACACACTGCCCAGGTAGTTCACCTCCATCAGACTCTAACACACACACACACACACATATTACAGTCACATAGTAACATGTTTAAGCTATAAGCCATTAAAATATTAATATTAATAGCCCCACACACAAAATGTGGAAAAACAGGTTTGATTCTAATTCTCTTTATTTTGTTTTTAATGTGCACCATTATTGTTTTTATTCCCTATTTTTTAACATACAAGTTAAATGCACTTTTACTAAATTTATTCAATTTATTAAAGTGAGACTAATTCGATTACAGGTGTTTAAATGTGCTTTAAGCTGTAAAAAGTGTCACTGCACAATACAAAGTTACAGATGTTTAGGTAACAGTATAGGGCCATGCTGTGCAGAGGAAGGGACAGAACTTACAGCATTAATGGGATTTCTTATTTGCATAAGTTAAGTAGAAGAGGAAGAAAACGATCTTTAAACTGACCTGGAAGTGTTGGACCCCGAGCTCCTCAAACTTCCCGGACACGGACATCCCTGCACAGTTCACCAACATGTCCACCGGCCCGAGCTTCTCCTGAGCCTGACATCCAGACACATCACACATACACACAGTTACAGAAATACTGTTTCTTATGCACACACAGCCTGTCTGTCTGTCTGTCTCTCCCCCACTCTGTCTCACCTGTTTCAGCACGCTCTCCACCTGGCTGTAATCCTTGGACACGTCCACTGAGATGCAGAGCACCACCTTACACACAGAGTCAATACGCAATAAATACAACTAAATTTTAACCCCCTGAAGCACAAATCAGTCATTATGGGTCCATCATGACATCACAGTATTGTTACTAATTTAATTCAATATCTTTACGTTCAGTTTGGAACAATTGTTTCCTCTCCGGCAGTATTTTGGCTCAACGCTGCCCCCTGCTGACACTCTGCTCTACTACAGGCAGAACTCCAGCAAAAACCTGAATTAATATCAGTGTTGTGTTTCCATGCTGAAGTCGAAAGATAACGTTATAGTTGCAGTATTTCTTTTGGACAGGCAGAATATGGTGTGACTGGATTTTGGTGTGTTTTGATAACAGATTATACAGTTTGTGTATCTTTATGAATAAACTACAGCAGCAGTGTGTAAATCAGGTACTGTTTTTATGTTTTGTATTTTAGTACTGTTACTAACTATACTATACTGTATACTATACTAAACTATGCTGGTGAAAAGCACATGATGTATGGTAGGAATGCTGTCTAGTCTGTGTGCGTTCAGAAGGGCGTGGGTTTCGACGGCACTTTGCACATAGGGTGGGATGTACACTTTCAGTGCTGTCAGGTTATACAGTGAGCATTTTCCAAGATGTTTAATGCACCTTTAAAAGTTAGAGAGCTTGAAATTTTACTGAAGATGAAGTTACTGACCTGTTTATCATTTACTGCACATTTCTCTACCTCCTTCTTCGCCTGCAACAGTTTACCCTGGACACAGGAAACACACAAAGATGTGATCACTCAGCAATGATAAGACTACATGAAAGCTGAGGCCTCCAGTTTAGCAACACAATTATTTATAAACATTTTTTCTTCTTTCTGCTTCCTTGTGATTCTCTTTTTTGGCGTTTGTAACTCTCCCTTTTTATCCTTCATTAATTTTCAGCATTCTCTAGCTTGTTTTTTCTCTTGTCTTTTGCATACTTTTTCCTTCTCTTCCTTCTTTTGCAAATTCAGAAATAAAGAATATGCATGAAACAAGTTCATCATTGAAAATTACAATCTAAAACACTAAATCAGTGGCTATGAGATTCCTGTTAAATATGTCAGGCTAGAAATAAGAACGTTTATACACACAGTGTGTTCTGGGTCTCACCTCATCACGAGCCACCAGCGTGATAAAGGCTCCTTGTTTGTAACACTCCATGGCTATGCATTTCCCGATCCCGCTGCTACCTCCTGTCACCTGCACACAAACACTTAATTGTTAAAAATAAGTCATATGCACTTTTGAGCTCCCTCGTTATTATACCACTACAAAGAACTAAAAAGCTTTTAAATGGTTGAAATTTAAAGCACAATGCACAAAGTTAAACATCTGAATAAAACTTCCTAATGTTTGAAATCACAGTTGCCATAATAACATTACAATTTACACATTTTTACCTGAATAAATAAATAAACAAAAACAGGTCCAGGTGGTTTTTCCTCTCACAGTCTACTCAACATCATCTTCTCCTTCCGTCTGTTCCCTTTTGGTGGTCACACAGCGAATCATCTGTCTCCCCCTAACCCTATTCTCTACATCCTCTTCACTCACACCCACTAACTACATGTCCCCGTTTATCACATCCATAAACCTCCTCTTTGGTCTTCCTCGTTGCCTTCTGCCTGGTAGCTTTATATCTAACATCCTCCTACCAACATATTTACTATCCCTCCTCTGTACATGTCCAAATCACCTTAACCTGACTTTCTCCCCAAAACATCTAACATGGGCCGCCCCCCTGATGCTGTTCATAATCCTGTCCAGTCTCGTCACTGCCAAAGAAAACCTCAACATCTTCAGCTCTGCTTCTTCCACCTCAGCCCCCTGTCTCTTCCTCAGTGCCACTGTCTCTAAAACATATATCATAGCTGTCTCACCACTGTCTCTAAACCATACATCATAGCTGCTCTCACCACTGTCTCTAAACCATACATCATAGCTGTCTCACCACTGTCTCTAAACCATACATCATAGCTGTCTCACCACTGTCTCTAAACCATACATCATAGCTGTCTCCACCATGTCTCTAAAACCATACATCATAGCTGTGTCTCACCACTGTCTCTAAAAACCATACATCATAGCTGTCTCACCACTGTCTCTAAAACCATTACATCATAGCTGTCTCACCACTGTCTCTAAAACCATACATCATAGCTGTAGCTGTCTCACCACTGTCTCTAAACCATACATCATAGCTGTCTCACCACTGTCTCTAAACACACGTCTCTAAACCATACATCATAGCTGTCTCACCACTGTCTCTAAACCATACATCATAGCTGTCTCACCACTGTCTCTAAACCATACATCATAGCTGTCTCACCACTGTCTCTCTAAACCACCATACATCATAGCTGTCTTCACCCACTGTCTCTAAACCATACATCATAGCTGTCTCACCACTGTCTCTAAACCATAATCATAGCTGTCTCACCACTGTCTCTAAACCATATACATCATAGCTGTCTCACCACTGTCTCTAAACCATCTACATCATAGCTGTCTCTCCACCACTGTCTCTAAACCATACATCATAGCTGTCTCACACTGTCTCTAAAACCATACATCATAGCTGTCTCACCACTGTCTCTAAACCATACATCATAGCTGTCTCAACCACTGTTGTAAAACCACTCTAGCTAACCACTGTCTCTAAACCATACATCATAGTCTCTCTCACTGCTCTCACCACTGTCTCTAAACCATACATCATAGCTGCTCTCACCACTGTCTCTAAACCATACATCATAGCATAGCTGCTGTCTCACCACTGTCTCTAAAACCATACATCATAGCTGTCTCACCACTGTCTCTAAAACCATACATCATAGTGCTCTAGCTGCATCTCTCACCACTGTCTCTAAACCATACATCATAGCTGTCTCACCACTGTCTCTAAACCATACATCATAGCTGTCTCACCACTGTCTCTAAACCATACATCATAGCTGTCTCACCACTGTCTCTAAACCATACATCATAGCTGTCTCACCACTGTCTCTAAACCATACATCATAGCTGTCTCACCACTGTCTCTAAACCATACATACATCATAGCTGTCTACCACTGTCTCTAAACCATACATCACATATCATAGTCTCACCACTGTCTCACCAACTGTCTCTAAACCATAACATCATAGCTGTCTCACCCACTGTCTCTAAACCAAACATCATAGCTGGTCTCACCACTGTCTCTAAAACAAACATCATAGCTGGTCTCACCACTGTCTCTAAACCATACATCATAGCTGTCTCACCACTGTCTCTAAACCATACATCATAGCTGTCTCACCACTGTCTCTAAACCATACATCATAGCTGCTCTCACCACTGTCTCTAAACCATACATCATAGCTGTCTCACCACTGTCTTGTACACCTTTCCCTTAATTCTAACTGATATTCTCCTGTCATGTTTCTCCGATTCCAACCTGCCTGTACTCGCTGCTTTACCTCTTTTACACACTCTCCATTACTCTGGCCTGTCGAGCCCCAAGTACTTTAACTCCTGTCCCTTCTTTACCTCTTCAGGCTGTAATCTAAACAAACTAGCTTAATATGGGCGCTGTGTGAGGGGCGGGCCCATGTGTGCGTAATTTGCATACAGATGAATATTCATATCAGACCTTGTTGGAACCAAAGTTTGACCTGTAGATTTGTTCCCAGGTCAGTTTTACTTCGAGTGGTATAGAAGGACATAAAGAGGGTAAATAAAGTTTTAAAAATCAGCTTAATCTTACCACGACATGGGCTCCGTTGAGTTTGAGCGGCTTGGGGCTTATTAAAGGCGAGATCATGTAGAGAAACAATATAAACGCGACCAGAAAAGCAGCAAATATTAAAATCATCAACATGATGTAAGTAAGAAAAGAGCAGCCGGAGTTTGACCAAAGCCAATCCGGTAATATCGCGCTCAAAAAGGACTCCTCGGGGCGCATGGGAGAGCCTTCAGTCCAAATTCCAAATCTCTCCGTACTCCCTTTATTCGGGCACTCGGTTTGACGGCTGACAGACTTTGTAGTGAATTTTAAGTGGAACAAAAAAAAAAAATAAGGACACACCCACACCTGCTAGTGGAAAACGCTGTTTACGAGAAACCCGATTCTTTTCCAGTGGCAGAACGACGGCGAATCACGTTTTAACCATTTTCGCACATTTGTAATGGGTTTAACTGTCAGAAATATGCTTATATTTAGAAGTACATTAGCTGTACGCGCGTTTGACCGTTAACTGTTTCCAGCTAGCTGGCGAGCTAACTCAGTTCACTAACAAAGCAAAACACGAGCGTCGTCCACAAACTGCCGCTTGATTTCAGTTGAATTCTGGGATTTGTTGTTCTGTAACAAAAGATGGCCAGGGACCGCGGCAGTTAAAGAACTACAAATTCCAGAATGCAACACAGCGGTCGCGTTTTGTGAGGAAAGTAGGTCTTTTCTAGCGACGAAGCTATTCCATAATACAAGCGAACGTTGTAAACAAATATTAATAAAAAAAAAAAAGTAATTTAAATACACAAAAGAACCACTAAAAATATTTTTACCTAGTAAATTTAAGGAATATTCTGACAAAAATAATGAAAAGAGTGCCATTTTAACATACAAAAAAAAGCTACCATGCTAATACAATTTACAACTTAAACTATAAATCTGTTATAAAACACAGAAAATAAATTAGAAGTTTGGGCTAAATTTAGGACCAGAAAGCTCCTACTTTTTAGCTACATTAGCTTCCTAGCTGCTAAGTGTGCTGGTTATTACAAATAATGTATAAAATCTAAATAAAATATGTCTGCAAACATATTTTTTTTATTTAACAGTCAAAAATGTACAAAGTGTAAACTCACCTGTCTCCAAGACATTAAACAGTTCTTTTAAAAAAAAATCTAAACGCTGACATCGTTCGCCGATCCACAGAAACCGCAGACGCCGATTGTTTTTAACGAACGAATGTTCTTCACGCTGTTCTTTTTCAATCTCAGCTCTTTATTTACATTTATAGGATAAAAGAAGTACATAAGCAACACCAAAACCTCATATAGCATATAGAGAAAAAAACCCTCTCATATGTAAATGCCAAAAAGGGCTATGAAGGATAAAATGTAAGATCTGCTATATAGAAAACCTAAACCCAGATTGGAAGTGTACAGGAGTGTCGCAGCATACAATCGGAAAAAAAGGGGAAAAACGGGGACGTGAAATGTGCAAATAGTTCTTTTGTTTTTTCTGCCGTGCATAAATGTTTGAGGTACAAAAAAAAAAAAAAAAAAAAATTATGTAAAGTAAATAAACAAAATTGTATTGAAAGGCACAAGTTTGCCGCAGCAGGATGGTCAAAAAAACAAAACACCCTTTAGATCAAATGACCCCAAAGATTGAGTCGCCTTCCTGTCCCATACCATCTGTTTTAAGTATGAAAGGATTTTCATCTACAAATCTGTGATCAATTTGCAGTCCTGTGACCTTTGTAAGATCTACACCTGTCACTGTAAGAATCCTGAGAATTGCACACCCACATCGACTTCTCTGACTTTCAACCTGGCAACAATCCCCCAATGTAAAGACTTAAATATTAGAAAAATATCCACTAGCTGAGATCAAACTAATTTACATAGTGAGACAAAAACATAGTAAATTCACTTCACTAACATAACCAGAATGGCAACAAACTAGCATGATTAGCAACCTGGATATCTCAGAAAAACCTTAACTATAAATGTATTACACCTGAATTCAGTCGCCATTTTGGGTGATCTGATAAATCAGGAGAGATTATGATAGGATTGCCGAACACTTCAAGAGGAAAATAAACATATTCAAAATGGTGGACAAAGCAGCAGCTAGCTAAAGTATTTGAGACTTTACAAAGCTAAATAATTAGCATGCTATCTGGATTAGCAATTACAGGTGGCGAGTTAGTCCATGTGGTACAGAAGACTATATTGTTACCTGCTTGTATCTGCATTTACTGTGTGATCTTCAGAGCTATGAAGGGAAGTTGACTAACAAATGTGGAAATTGGTTCTTTCTGTAATCAAAAAATGTGGCATTTAAGTAAAGTTCCCTAAGTATTTGTATGGTGTAATGAAGAAAGTGCTAGGGACAAATATTAATATTAATTAATATCACTTACAAATGAGCCCAGAAACTGACCCAATCCAGATAAGGCTCCATACTACCGCCACCTCACACTGAGGTTGATGTAGATATTCAGGAAGCTAATACAACATGATATTCAGTATGCACCACATCCCTACCACCTGGATAGCGTACTATGTGCCTGGAAGTGTAGTAAAGCTTGATTTGTATGATGATGTGTTTTTCTGAGCGATGTAAATTAGTGCTCTATATCAAACAGAAACAGTCAATTTATTTCAGCAGTAACGTAGTGAATCCAAATAAACTGAGAATGCTTTAAAAACCCAGAGTAACTACATGTTAGAGAAAGAATGGCTTAAACATAAATCCGGACCCAAGTGGGCTCCCGACTGGTTTTCGACTGAGCTGTCCTTTCACTCGCTAGTCCAACAGGAGGTCCAGGAAGGAAAAAAAAAAAGGGTGAAAGAAAAAAAAAAAAGTGAAAAGGATGAGAAGAAGGAAAAGCCTTTACAAATCCTGGACTCTGCTGCTTTTGTTTGTTTCTTCAACCCTCCTGGCCAAAATCCTCTGTAAATTTCTTAAGCTTCTCCAAGTCCTGCTCGTTCACTGTTGGCTTCGTGTTGGCCAGCGATCGCAACATGTCCGCCTGTCAATGCGTTAAGCACAGAGAGAGGATAAACACCAGATAACCACATGAACCAGACAAGAATGCTGACCAATTAGAAGAAAAAAAGAATATCAACTATAACTGATAAACAAATGCAGATCCAGAATCAGTTCTGTGGTACCATCTTTCTGTTTTCATTCTTTTAACACTGATCTAGGGTCAGTTTTGATGCTGTATAGACTGACTATAGCAGAGACAGAAATATAAATACTGATCTAGGGTTAGTTTTGTGCTCAAAATTCCTATGATGATTTTATTAGTCTATTAATACTGATACTGATCCAAAATCAGTCTTCGGTGCTCTATGGTCCTGTAATAATTTTTATGTCTATCTACACTGAGGGTTAGTTCTGCCAGTCAAGAGTGATTAGAATGTAAACAGTCTCATCCAGAGTCAGTTAGAACGAAGACTAACGAGCAATGGAAACAGTTAGAGCTCACCATGCTAACCACAGGCTCCAGAAGTTTATCTCCAGGGACCTCCATCCACGTCATCTCAACAGCCTGAGGGTCTCCAGGAGAGCACGGGGTCAGAAGGTCATCCAGAATCAGGTTGGGGTTGTCTCTGGACGGTCCTCTTACCTTAAAAAAAAATTTAAGTTAGCCACAAATTCAACAGAGGTGTGGTACAAATACTCGCGGTGCACAACACACACTAGCATGTAGATGTAGCGATTTAAGGATCGGTACCTTTTTAAAGTGTGTAGCGGATTGTACTTTCCTGACGGGCTGCATGAGAGCGTCGCGCACTATGACGCTGACGTCGGCGCCCGAGTAGCCCTCTGTCTTCTTACCCAGCGTGACAAAGTCGGCATCGGTCAGACTGTTGGGTGTGGTGCCCAGGTGTAGCTTAAACATGAAGGAGCGGGCGTGTTCCTCCGGCAAGGGGATGTAGATACGTTTCTCAAATCTACACACACACCAATATCAAAAACACGTCACATCAGGTCACAGGTTCCATCCCCACACACGGTTCACACTGGAATTGGTGGTGATTGAAGGCAGTGCTTTCTAATTTTAAATAATAGCTGCAGATATAAACAGTAAACGCCTGCGTTTCTGTACTCTGTGAGTCATGCAGAGGGGAAAAACCTGTTCTTTGTGACCTAAAAAAAGCGCACATCATCCATGTGAGAGACAAAAAGGACGTAACGATGCTCAAACACAGTGACGGGTCAGACGATAAACCAAACAGAGATGAGCAGTCACTTTATTTTCTCTGACCTTTTTCCCCCATTTACTTCTATAGCTTATAACGCAGCCTAAACTTTGTGTAACTAAAATTAGAATCAATTTGCTTACCGTCTTCTGATGGCAGAGTCGAGTGTCCACGGGATGTTGGTCGCTCCGAGCACCAGGATTCCCTTATTGTCGTTTCCAACACCTTACAAAAAATCAACAAGTACAAGAACTTTATTTTTATCTACATTTTTTCCAATGCCAATATTTTTAAGAATATATTGATTGTAATATAAATCTGTACTGGTAATAGATTTAAAAAAACAGCTTGGTAACTACAACTGTTTTTAGTGTGGACATACACAATTACTAAAATAAAATTTTCTGATTGTTTTAGTCCGTTTTTTTACCCTGCATCTGCACCAAAAACTCGGTCTTGATCCTACGAGCGGCCTCACTCTCGTTCTCGCTCCTGGAGCCGCACAAAGAATCAATTTCATCAATGAAGATGATGGACGGACTGTGTTCTCTGGCCAGCTCGAACAAATTCTTTACCAGCCTAAAGGAAAAGCATCAAGGCACAACAGGGTTTAGAACCAAAGTAAAGGAAAACACTATCAACACTCACACTAGTTGGAAAGTGGATGCTTTCATTTATAATACTCATAAAGACCCAGCAACTCAGGGTGTTTGACGATAGGTTATGATTATTGAAGCATTCAGTTTCACTCTCAGCATCTGTCAGGATTAATGCTTCGGTTCAGATTTTATTTATTTTATAATACATTTATAGTTAATTTTATTTCTGGAGGAAAAAAAACAATATTTGTCTCAGAAAGTGCTTCTCAGTCTCATTAAAAGGGGTGTGGCCTCAACACCTGTCACTATCAGTAAAAGGGGTGTAGCTTTAGTACCAGCCATTCTCAGTAAAAGGGGTGTGGCCTCAGTACCTATCTGTTTCAGTGAAAGAGGTGTGGGCTCAGTACCTGCCAGACTTCGTACAGGAAGTTTGGTCTCAGGATCTGTTCGTCTCAGTAAAAAGACATGGTCTGGTGTCTCATATCACATTTACACTATACTCAAGTCTAAAGCCATGTCATGTCATTGTGTCATTAACAAACACGTTTAAAACACAGCTGTCTGTGAACTTACTTCTCACTTTCTCCAAGCCACTTTGACACCAGGTCTGAGGAGGAGATAGAAAAGAAGGTAGAGTTGTTGGCTTCAGTTGCTACGGCTTTGGCCAGGTAGGACTTTCCCGTTCCAGGAGGCCCGAAAAGCAGGATACCTCTCCACGGAGTGCGCTTACCTGGGAGCAAAGTGATTAATATGCAAATTATACAGTAGTGCTGACAGGCAGCTTCCCGTGGTGCTGCAGGAAACTAAAAAACACTCACCTGTGAAGAGGTGTGGAAATTTAATGGGCAGAATAACAGCTTCCTTCAGGGCCTCTTTGGCTCCTTCGAGTCCGGCGACATCACTCCACTGGATGTTCGGCTTCTCCATGACGATGGCCCCTAAAAATTCATGTGCGCGCACACACACACTATTAGTGCAGTGTACATTTTTAACTTTTAATCATACCATCGCTTTTCCTTTCTGCATACCTGTATGTCTGTTTATCTACTCACGCATCACCTTTCTAAATAATATACATCCATCTGTTTACTCAATCTGTCCAACTTCTATTTACCCTTCAAATGCGACTAATTCATCAGACTAATCAAACCACTGGGAAGGAAACGAAAGAAGAAGAACAGCAAACCTGAGAGTTGGTTCTGGAATTTCTTCTTCTCTGGATTTTCTCCTTCATCGCTGTCGTTTCTGTGGGAAAAAAAGGGTTAGTACACACTTGTGACCACGCTAACCATTTTAGGTGTGACGGATGTTCCACAACTCTACACACACACCCTTTTTCATCAGCTTGCGCCTCCTTGACGGGTTTAGCTGGAGCACTCTCCTTCTTCTTTAGGTACTCTTTCAGCTTCTCGGCTCGGTCCAGGTACTCGGCACATTTGGCTCTGATGCTCTGTTTGGCTTTGTCTCCCTGAGCTTCATCTAAACATACATACATACATACATACAGGCTGTGAGTTCCACTCTAGCTAGGAAGAAAAGGTAGAAGCCTAAAGCTTCTGTATGATCAAACCTACATTTGATGACGTGCAGGAAGTACTGAACTGCGTGCTGGTACAGCCTCAGTGCCTCCTCGTAATTCTGCGCCTTGTCCTCCTGCGCTGCTTTACTGGCCAGATCTATAGCTTTCTGCAAAACAAAAGAAAACCACTGAAGCTGCTATAATCATTGGACTTTTAAATAACACTACGGTTTAGTATAAACCACACAACCGATTATTCTGCTTGCTGTTTTCCATACTATGGTGAACGCTTTGCAGTTACAGATATCTTTGCTTTGGTAACTGTTAATATATAGAAAAGCCTACACGCCATCTAAGACTGATTATGTTGAATAAAATAAATAAAAATATTTCTGGAAGGAAGTCTCTGATATCAGTATTTCTTCACTTCCTCACGCTGTTATATTTACAATTCCTAATCCACAGCGACTTACTTCTGTCTCCCCTATACAACTAAGCAATTAGGGTGTTAAGGGCCTTGCTTAGGGGCCCAACAGTGGTAACTTGGTGGCGCTAGAGATCGAACCCACAACCTCCAGGTTAGCAGTCCAACACCTTAACCACTGTGATTTTTTTTTGGTATTGTTGACACAGTGGCGTTACATTTATATCTGGTGATTTGCTCATCAGTCGACTCGAAAGACTGAAACTCGCTAAGGTTCTTTTCTCTGTACAGCTACTGAACAAAACATCTGTATAATGTTTTCTTTTTTCAACGAACAGATCACAATCGCTTTGGCGAGCGTTTCCCATCAGCAGTAACTAAAAAAAACAAAAACTAAGCTAAGCTAGGCCACTAAGAAATGACGTTTCTCTTAAGCTGTATCTCAAATAACCCCTCAAGCCCTACATAGGCCGCCTACTAAACAATAGCGTCCACACTCGACATAAGTGCACTAGACTGTCGCACAGGGAGGTGTTTGGGATTCGGATTAAAAACTCGGCGTTGATACTTTGTTATGACTCGGCAGCAAACTTAAAAACAAACAACTTACATTACATTCTGCGACTCGTTACGGTTATTAAACATCGAACTACACGATTACCAGCGAATTATTTCGCTAGCTGACACGGCTAGCAGCTATCGCGTATATCAACTTACCTGCAAGTTGTTGTTGGCAGCCATAGTGGCTGAAAAAATACCGCGATTTGACTAAAAGCCAACGTTTTTTGTCTGCTGATATTAAAAAATAATAGTTTTTTTAAACCATACAAATAAACACTAACAGGACGCCGGCACGTATTTTTGTCTGCGTTGTTTTTTATAATCGTTTTAGATAATGGAGGAGAAAACTTCCGCGTTAGAAATCGTCTAATGTCACTTCCGCCTACAACAGTCACGTGTACGAAAAAATGTCATGGCGTCACGGAACACGCCCCGCCTACCTGGGCGCGCCTTTATGTGGGTCATAAATTTGTTATTTCAAACAGATTTATTAGAAAGCTACAGAGAAAAAGGCGGTGGTTGTAGTAAAAAAAATATTAATAATAATAAGATAATCATTCTGACAGATAAAATGAATTAAACGTTAAAATAAACACGTTTGTTTAAAGAAATTATAGAAAAACAGGAATACGTTTTTTTAATTAAACAAATACTCACGTATGATTTGCTGTATATTAACCAGAAACAAACAAATCCCAAAGTTTGTTTTGTAACGAAAATATCATCAGAAAAGTCTCTCATCAGAAATTTCCAAACACAAACCAAAAAAGAGGACACAGATCACGTGTAAAAGAAAAGAGATAACAGAACACAGGAATCCAAGTGCTTAATGTACATATTTAAACACTGACAAATATAACAACACACTGGTGTTGTTTACGCCATAGAAAACAATATATGTATTTAAAATATTTTTTTTCTTACTCTAAAGCTGTAAAAATGTAGGCTTTTCCTTATTGATCAGTAACCCTAAGTGTTACCGTCCTCCGGTGCTTGAATCAAGTTTGAATTAAAGAATGACAATTGTGTTAGGAAAACTGCATGTGACATTTAGGGCCTATTTACACTTGGTCACTTCATGTGTTTCTTTCTGATTGGATGGCTCTAAAACCGACCCTAAGAAGACCAGGTGTATAATGGCATTAGAGTCTGCTATGAATTCAATCACTGAAATCACTTTAGGTGGTGGTCTAGGATGTATTTCAGAAAAAACTGGGCAGGTCTAAATGGATCCAAAGTACATCAGTCACTTTAGCACGCTTGTTGACCGGTATAGCCTGATGGTGCTGAGTGTGCCTCTCAATTAAATTGAGGGTCACACCCTCCTCCGTCTTGGTTGTTGATATATGACCGTTTTTGTATTATTCGACTTATTTCGTTAACTCTAATCCCAGACAGATCATGAAGCGACCAGGTAAAAAAAACTTTTGCTACAGACGCTACGTATGCTGGATGTGTGCATATAGCCGCTTCGTGCAATGCGCTAAGTGAGCTCTGATGGGTTACTATCTCAAACATGTGAACAAAAACGTTGCAGTAATCTGAATACAAATAAAAATAAATGAATAAATCAAATCACAGGTTTAGAAATCGCATGTGCTAAAATCGAGTTGGTTTTGCCATTGCGATTAATTCCACAGCCCAAACCTGTAGTCGTGTTAATCGGACCATGAGTTTATCAAAATGGAACACGCTGGGTGTGTGTGTTGGACAAACACAAAAAGGAGAATTAGCTTTAATACAGAAAATAGAAGAAAGACTCATGAGAGTGTTATGTTAGGTCTGTGACCTGTCATATGTTACACTGAACACTGATTGGCTAACTAGACAAAAGGGTCAAACATCAGACCTTTATCTTAAAAATAAAATTCTATCAGATAGTGTAACAGACCCTCCAGGTTGGTATTACCTTCATTAAGAGAAAGAAAGGAGCATTTTGTCCAATCCGGATATAGCTGTCACTACTGGCCGTCTTTTACATTTACTTATTTATACAATTTGTAAAATATCTAACAACCCCAAAAGTCTCTAAACTGGATAGATGATAGATGGCAATAATTACACACACACATACCTACACAGTCAGACTAAAGAATGTTATTGTAAGTCAGTGTTCCAGATTTTCCTCCCATCACAAACAAAAGCTGTAAAAAAAAAAACCCGAAAAAGCTCCAGAGTGAAGCTTCACGTAACCATGCTGCTTTAGAAGGAACTAATATTTTGGAGATTTTTTTCATGTTTTATTTACAGACAAGCTGTGAATCAAGCAAACAGCTTCAGGTTCCATAATAAAGGTCAGAAAATGACTAAAATGACAAACACACTGTATAAACAAATAAGATGTGGAGTTTCTGCAGTGTACCTCAGATGTAGCTGCCAATGAGGATTTAAGCCATGCAGTGTATTGCATTGTAACTATGTGCAATGCAATGCAATGCAGTGTGACCCAGTATAACGCAGTGTAATACAGTATAGCGCAGTGTGACACAGTTTAAGGCAGTGTGATGTAATATAACGCAGTGTGAGGCAGTATAACGCGGTGTGAGGCAGTAAAACGCAGAGTAAAGCAGTGTGACACAGTATAACACAGTGTGGAGGCAGTATAAACGCAGTGCGAGCAGTAATAAAGCAGTGCGAGGCAGTATAAAGCAGTGTGAGGCAGTATAACGCAGTGTGAGGCAGTATAACGCAGTGTGAGGCAGTATAACGCGGTGTGAGGCAGTAAAACGCAGAGTAAAGCAGTGTGACACAGTATAACACAGTGGGATGCAATATAATGCTGTGGGATGCAGTGGGACACAATATAACATACTAGTATAACGTAGTTCGATGCAGCAGAACGAAGTATGGCATACTATATCGCAGTGTGAGGCAGTATAAAGCAATGTGAGGCAGTAGAACGCAGGGTAAAGCAATGTGACAGTATAACGCAGTGTGAAGCAATATAATGCTGTGTGATTCAGTGTGACACAGTATAACATACTAGTATAACGCAGATCGATGCAGTCGAATGCAGTATGACATAGTATTCAACGCAGTGTGATGTAGTATAACGCGATGTGAGGCAGTATAATGCAGTATGATGCAGTGTGATGTAGTATAACGCAATGTGAGAACAACATTGTAATGAACACAACAACAAGTGTAAGGAACCTGTTTGCAAAACATAGATAGGTTCGCTATTATAGCAGCTTCTTGGCTCAGTCCAGGTACTGACAGCGATTCTAAATAAAAAAGATGTGGAGTGTTTTGCACGGTGCCTCTGCCAGGAGAATAAGCAGCTGTAGTGGCAAATGAGGATTTAAGCCATGCAGTGTAATCCAGTGCAATCCAGTGTAACGCAGTATAACGCAGTGTGACACAGTGAAATAATGTACAAGGCAGTCCAACAGTGTATACAATTTAACACAATGTAACACAATATAACGAACCTGTTTCTCTTGCAGATATTCCTGCAGCTTCTCAGCTCGGTCCAGGTACTGACGGCACTTCTCTCTGATCTTCTGGTTTCCCTCTTTCCCCCTAGACTCACCTGAGTGCACACACACACACACACACAAACACATATACCAGATTCAAATACATCATTTAAAATAGTTTATCAAAAAGTTAAACAAAAATGACTTTTTAACACGACTACTGACACCAATATGCTAGCATTAAAGATATGCCAAGGCTAACAGCACTTTTATGTGAAATCTTCACTGAATGTTCAGCTGACCTCATCTCTACATTCAGCTAAACTCTTTTTACACTAAACCTATCATGCCTCAAAAACCAGATGTAAAACCGCAGAGTCTGATAAATATGCCAAATGTACAGAAAAAGAAGAAAGAGAAAGACCAAGAACAAGATAAGGAAGCAAACTGTGTTCAAGTAGAAGAAAAAGAAGAATTAAAAAGAACTGAGGATGAGAAACAATAACAACCCTACGCTTTAGGACGTGCAGAAAAAGTGTTACAGCATGCTGGTAGGAGTTGATGGCCTCGTCATAATTCTCAGCCTCGTCCTCCTCCGAGGCTTTTGTGGCCATCGCTATGGCTTTCTGAGGAAGAGAGAGAATGAGATAGAGAGAGAGATGTCAGTTTGGTAGACGCTAACTCCAGTGTCAAGTGAGAAGTGCAAGTTGATACCTTCTGTAATGAACATTTAAGTGTGTGTGTGGGGGGGGGGTGAGAAAGAGAGATAGTGGGGTAGCACAGTGATTAAGGTGTTAGAAATTGGAAGATCGGGGTCTGATTCTCAGCAACAAGTTGCTGGGCCCCTAAGCAAGGCCCCTATACCCCAAATGCTCATTTGTAAAAAAGAGATGAATGTGTCGCTCTGTATAAGGGTGTCTGCCAAATGCCATAAATGTCATTGTGAGATGCCCTGCAAAAGACAGACAGTCTCAGGCTACTGCCACAATGAACATCATGTCTTCAACCTTTAAAAAATACTCGTCTTTTTCTCGCCACTCACGTGACTTTACCTGGATGTGTAACTTTATTTAAGAAAGAGTGAACATCAGCAAGAATAATATCTGCCCCTTTTTTTCAACAGAAGATCAGAAGCTATGGTTAAGATCAGCTTTAGTCTAGAACATTTAGAAAGCTTCTGGAAATGTTGCTCCTACCTGTAGATTCGTGCGCTCCATGTAAACGCTGAGATCGTGAGCGAAGAAGGCATGAGGTATGAAATTTGCGCGTTTGTGTACAGCTGGAACACCCATTAGAAAACAATGAGGAAATTGCTTTATTTACTCACACACACACACACACACACACACACACACACACACACACACACACACACACACGGTCAGTAACAACGTACAGAAATATCCGCCCAAACCTGTGCTACGCGTTTTAGCCGGGCTCACCGTTTCCGAACAATGACGTCATCAGTCGCGCCGTCACTTTGCCGCGTTAGTGTATGCTCTATCTGTGTATAAAATACTTATGCCTTATTTCAAACTTAATCGTTTTCAAAAAGAAAGAAAAAAAATTCACATGAATAAAAAAAAACAAACAAAAAACGAAAGCATTCAAGAATCAAAGAAATAAATGCTTATGAAACCAATAATTAATGAATGATCCAAACACTAAGCAGCATTAATAACAGCCCCCATTGTCTGTGATGCAGTCACCGAAACGTTTATTTTCGTATCAAATTAATTTCATTCATTAAAATAAAATATATATTTGTAAAATTTCCTACAATTCAGCGACCCTCATAGGATATGCAAATCAGGCTGTGATGTCATATAGCTCCATTCTGAGATTATCTTTTTAAACTCCCGTTACAAATTAGCGTTCATTACGGTAAAACACAAAAAAAAGAAGAGGCGCCATTTTGCTACTATTTCGACTACACAGTATATAGTTGAGATTTTAATAATATGATTTGTATTAAGAAATAGAGGGTAAAAGAGAATGAATGAAATAATTAGGTTTTAAAGTTTAGGCTAAAAGAATTACCTGTAAGACGGATCCGCTGCTATAGCTAGCTAGCTTATTTAGCCGTACCGCTGCACATGTGCGCGAGCTTCAGTTAAGAAAAACTTACTTTTGTGTGGAAATTCAAGCTAAGATTATATCTATATCTCTATAACCCTATATCTATCTATCTATCTATCTATCTATCTATCTATCTATCTATCTATCATTAAATCTTAAAAATGTCATTATCTGTTTAATGATCTTGGTTTTTGTTGGAGTTTTTTCGCTTTCTGAGGTAATTTCTGTTTAACTCGTTAATAAAGTGTTATTTAGGGTAACAGTAACTTAAAGTATTCTCTTATTGTTAAAAGGGAAACCGTTTCCCCCCCTGGATCACGTGATGGCGAGTGGCGCGAAAGTTGGTTGACGCCACCGTTCATTCGGACACAGGAACACACACACACACACACACACACGCTGATGTAAAATATTTTTATTTTTTTCTGTAAATGTTCCTAAATTCGGTTCCTTGAATACCAAACCCTATACTCGCTCTGTGTGTACTCCAAAAGGCTTCATTTGTTTTCAAAACGGTTGTGACCTACTATACAGCGGAGGGGAAAAACACCACCGAAAAAAAAGACTGACGTAATTTACATGACAAGAAAAATATTCAGGAAACTTTTTTTTTTCTTTTTTTTTGATACAAGCTGTTCAAAATATATACAATCGAGTCTTCTGGAAAAGAACCCCCCCCACCCCCCAAAAAAGTCATGCCTGTACAATTGGGTGTCTAACTGGGTAGTTTGTGTACAAGAGGGGGGAAAAAAGACTTCAAATTTCTTTCCCAATTGTGAAACAGGACAAAATTCAGCATCATTCAATCAATCAAAAACACACGCCGTAACGTTACACACTGTTGTCATGAACACTTAAAAAAGAGTTTTTGATCAACCCAGCCACACCTGTAACTCAGACATGTCGATTAATCTATGTACATTACTCTGTGACGTGAGTCGTGATTGATTATTAATTTATTCGCAAATTAACTTACATCTAGTAGACCAGACTGATCGGGATTTTTCTTTTGTTACAGATCAAAGATGTGATTTAACAGATCGGTAACGCGACTTTTGCAAACAAAAGCGTAAGCATTGATAAACCCTTACAGTATAAACAGTGAAACAATAATGTGCAGAGTGTATACCTTATATATGCATATAAACAACAATAAATAAAAATATTATTTGAGTTATTCGATTGAGTGAAATATTTAATGACTGTCAGTTCTGTTAAAAAAAAAAAAAATCTACAATTAAAAAAATCCTTCACATGAGTTCGGTGTCACTTCACTGCCCATGCATCAGTCAACAGCTAGCTTATTATCGGCGTCCCGGTTGCCTGGGTGTTTTGTTTTGTTTTGTTTTTTTTTTCCTGGCGCAAACAAATGATTTTTCCTGCAAATCTCGTCGCCCAGTGCTCACATCGCTAACATGTCTACGGGACAGACGCTCGACATCAGCTTGTTTACCAAATGTTTCGCTGCACACTTTCCCCCTTTAAAAACAAATCAAAAAAACCCCCAAAAGCGTCTTTTCAAGTGGTCAGAAAGAATCACAAAGTCACGACGATACAATACAGAGAAAATACTCATCGCAATTCATTCTGGAATTCTGTACAGAGTAAAAATTTTAAAATAAGCATCAGGTGCGTCCGCATTAAATAATTCTTAAAAAAAAAAAAAAAAAAAAGAAAAAAGAAAAATACAAACCAGAGCACAGCTAAAACACCGATATGAATAAGGTAGTATTTGGTCGATGGTCATTCCAATATTTTTCATTTATCTACATTTTATTTACAGATGTAACAGAATCTCTTCATACTGTCCGCACTTTGCGCTCTCCTCGGGATTTTTTTGTTTGTTTGTTTTCTTTTTTTAAAATTTATCCTTAAAAATAGGCACACTCATTCACTCGCACGTTAATAAATACAAAATACAAACACACTATTTTTTTTTCCTTACACACACACACACACACACACACACACACACACACGCGCGCACAGAAAAAAAAAAAAGCAAAAAAAAAAAAAAACCAACCACCAAGGATTAAAAACTGACTCATGGAATCAAGTATTCGTCTCTTTTTTTTGTGAGTTTCGTTCTTCTTTTTTTAGTGCAAGTTATTTTTTTTCCCTTTGCGGAAATCCTTACATTCTTTGTTCAGTGATGTTCTACTTTACACTTGCGGATAGCTCCGCCGACTTTTCCAACCAATAAGGCATAACCGGTACAGTGATCGTTCTCATCTTTCGCATTTCATTCGCTGGTGAAATTTTCCCCGTCTCTCTCTCACACAAACCAAACACACACACACACACACACACACACATGGCTAAATCGAACCTCCTCCTCCAGAGAACGATGCAAATGGCTCTAACACAAAAGTGTGTTTTCCTCTTGATTTCGTACAACAAGCTCCTCTGTCACTTCATACCTTCGGTGTTTCAGCACCGCTAAGTTTTAGGGACAACCCGGTCCCTTTTCCTCTTCTTTGTTGTTGGTTTTTTTTAGTACTCTAGTTCATCCACTTGCGGCAGTTTGCTGCCCCGCACAGACATGCCACCTTGCTGTGGCTGTCCATCAGCCCCAGCCTATAATCGTAGCACAGCTAAAAACACACAAACAAAAACACATACTGTTTACACCAACCACCGCTAAAGAACAGTAAGATTTAATAACATGACTTTTAAGAAATACAAGACAGATTTTCACCTATATTTATATTATGAGCAGTTAATGGCTTTGTTTAGAAGCCCAGCAATAGCAGCTAGTGGTGCTTTGGACCTATGATGTTATGATCAGTAGTCCAACACCTTAAACTTTAATATTTGAAACATCAGTACACCAATCCCTATACCCTAATTTGACGGATATGTATGTAATAAAGCCATAGTAGCTAGTTAACATTGCAGTAAACAATAAAAAATTAAATGCAAAAAAGTAACCTTTATCTCAAATAGTAAAAATAAAAAACGTGCATAAAACGATATTTTTAGAGTGTACACCGCAACAAGAGCATGTGGTAGGCTTTATCTAAATGTGCAACCTCTTATTTTGTTTCATTTCTATTGCCCCTTAAACAGTTTTAAAGATATAACAATATATACGTCTTTTTTTTTTACAATCCTCGCTTAAGGAATAATGATGTCACATTTGGCTGCCCAAGGTCAGTAAAGTGGGTGGGGCTGAGGAAGATTTACTCGCTTTAGTTCTACTGATTGATGCTGGTCACCTCGTCTTTGTAGAGACTAAAATCTTAAATTATTTATTAAATTGGGTGTGTGTGTTACCTCTTCTCCTTTTTCTATCCTACGGTTGGAGCTAATGATAATTTTGTAGCCTCGCTCGAAGGTCACGACCTCTGCCACACAGTTTGGTGAGCAGGAATGATTGATGTACCTAAACACACAAACACAAACTGCTAAAACGTGCTGTCCTGTAACAGTAATATAAAGAAATAAAGTGTAAAAAGATTTTTTTTGAACTTTTTTGGAAATTTTTCACCTTGCAGGGCTTCCAGAACAAGTGGCGTCAATTACGTAGTCTCCGTCAATGCGGAACATAAACACTGTTCGGTTCTGAGGGGGGAGAAAACCCAATCAGAACTATGGACAATTCTGTTCTAAAGCATCAGCTCAGCTACATGTATGTAAGTAATAAATCCTGTGTGTGTTTTTAAATCCTTTCAACCAATCGAAGACTGAGGAATGAGACACACCTTAACTTTGTAGTGTAGCTCCTTCCTCATGGCCACTTCGTTCCGTAGGATGTTTCCGAGATACTCAATCACCATTGTCTGCTTCTCAATGTCCCTAGCAGCAAACAGTCCCAGACCCTGTTCACACACACAAATATTAATTAATAACTTTTTTCTAGCTTTCACACAGTATGTATGTACAAGAATCTGCCGCACAGCTTTAAAAAAAAAAAAAATCAGATAATGCGATGTTGACCTGGATGCGCGAGTGTGCGAGGTAAACGTTGCTCCTCCACTCGCTGCTCAATCTCCGGTACTGAGACGACTTGGAGTGGACAAAGTGTTTACTGTGAGACGATCCGGCCTCTGGAGGAGCAGAGTTATGAATCGATACAGACGTCCGGTTCCATATGGACAAGATCTCTAACCTGGATGAGGAAACAGAGGTTCAGGACATGTGTTCAACTCAACTGAATCCGAGTCTCAAACTGGCCGCATTTCTTATCTACATACTGACATTTGACCCTGCGGGTAGTTTCTGAGTTCGGACCGGGCGCAGCCTGAGGGGTTGATTGATAAAGGAAGCTCCAGCATCGGGTTGCGTCCATAACGGAAGCGGTATCTCGCACAAGCTTGAACGCCAGGCAACTACAACCACAAAAAACACAACAGAAGCGATGTGAGAGACCAGTAATAAAAAAACCCCCAAAAAACCCCCCCAAAAATCTGCTTATTATAGTTAAGCTTCTTAATTAATCTTATTTTACAATAAACACTGATTAGGGAACTATACATATATCTGTACTTACATGTTTAGTATAGCAAATAATTAATGCAAATTTTATTTCAAAATAAAAAAATATATATTTCTGTAGAATTTATATTTATTTACATATAAAATATATAAATAAAAAAATGTAATAAATACACAATTGATATATTCATTTAAGAATTAATATTGAATTTGAATGATATAAAAATGATACAACATAAAGATGGTTTAATTGTCTTGTTCTTCTTGTTGAGTTTATAATCGCTTTATGTTTGTATACAAGAAAGTGAGGTGAATAGCGTTACTGATTCTGTGATGCGCGTCACAGCAGAAACAGTGAGGCCAAACAGATCCTCTCCTTTTAGGTAGATCGGGAAAAGACGCAGCATTCCGGTTTCTGCCCTCCGTTCTGCTACAGAACCCAGGACTTTATCCCAGACTCCTGCATGCACACACACACTCAATGAACTGCATCTGTTTAACTGTTGTACATTAAATAAAGCCAGCACAATAATTTGATTAAAATAATACAACTTTTACAACTATGCCAAGATCCATAAATATGCAAATTAGACAGTTGTTTATGCAGGTTAATTAGACACACAGGTGACACAAGCGAGATGATTATCAATTTTGTTAATCACTGGATAGTGATCTAGAAAGCTTAAATCTCTGCACCTTTAGCTGTGGTATCGGTAAGCAGCAGGTCCTCGTAGCCCTTCTCCAGGACACGGATGCAGAATTCTGGACGCCCTTGGTGCTCCTCCACAGTGCACACATAACGGCAACGGCGGTGGCCGTGCCTCATGCTCCAGTACAGGCGGCTAGCCTCGTATCCAGGTGGAAAAATGGTGTTGGATGAGTGGAAGTGGGGCATAAGTGCAGGGGGAAGCTGTCCCATGGTGTGAAAAAGTAAGCTGCCCACACGAAATGTGTGTCCAAGCTCGGGACGCTGAACAGCAGCAGCCAGCTGGCGTAGTTCATCACGTTGGACATAGACACGACGGAAAACTGAGAAACAGCGCAACTGCTGATCTTCAAGGTGCAAAAGGGCACCAGAACCAGAGATTCTGGGTCGATGCTGGTGGCACAGCATTGTTTTGTCCTTAAAGAAAGTGCAACCAGCCTGCAAGGCGCATGTAAAGTGGTAGACATTGAGGCATCGGAGTCTGTGGCAACCGCTGGTGGCGCCCAGGCGCTGGCAGAAGGCGCAGGAAATGGTCCGTCCCCGCTGACGTGCCTGCTCTACGTTGATCAGGGCACCTGCTTGGGTCTCGTACACCTCTGAGGACCAAAGGGCACAGTTTAAATGAACCCAAGTGTCCAGGTCTAGGTTAAGGAGGCGAGCAGCACCATCTGTTACCCCGTCACCTTCCTGATGGCAGAAGCAGCAGCGACGCCGGTCTCGTAGAGATGCACAAGGTCGAAGAGACGAGTTCAATTGAAGCAGGAGATCCTCCACCGCCTTTTCTGATGATGGAGATCCGGTTTTTGGCACGACAATCTGCATCGTCCACTTGCGCCAGTGCAGGCCTTTCCAGCGTTTACCATGATGCCATAGTTTATCGTCAGATTGGCTTTGGGAACAAGGCTTGAGTTTTACGGTTACTTTGATATTTTGCCCTTCGGCAACACTCGGCTCCAACTTAGGCAGCATTTGTGGAGGCTCTGCAGAAGCAGGAGTGACGTGGAGTCCAGGTAGAGAGGGAGAACATGAAATAGTTTTTGGCTGAAGCTGGGCTAAACAGTGGACGTCTAAAGAGGACATGTTGTTGTTGTACTGGTGTTGTGCTTTGGATAAACTTCCTCTCACAGACACGTCTGGAGGCAGGACAACAGATGCCTGGAGACGATACTTAGCGTTAACATTCCTAAAACTCTCCACATTTAAGTATATAAGTATAAGTATATTCAATTCATTGTCATTGTGCAAGGTACATGTACAGAGCCAATGAAATGCATTTTTTCGCATATTGCAATCATACGAACTTTCCCCTTAATGTTTTTTCAATTGTTGCATTTTCAAAATGCTACAGTCTTAAAAAAGTATTCATACCCCATGAACTTTCTCACATTTTGTCATACGGTTTTCAAAATTTTAAGCAAATGAAAATCTACTTTGGTCTTCTTTGGCCAGAGCACCTTCTTTTACACGTTTACTGTGTTCTCTACATGGCTTGTGGCAAACTGCAAACTGGAACAACTTATGTTTTTCTTTTAACAATCACTTTCCTCATTGCCACTTTTTCATAAAGGTCAGATTTATGGAGTATATGACTTATAGATTCTCCCACCTGAACTGTGGATTTCTGCAGCTCGTCCAGAGTGACCAGGGGCCTCTTGGCTGCTACTCTGACCAGTGCTATCCTAGCTCGGTGTGTCAGTTTAGGTGACATACTTTTTCCTTTTTTAAGTGATGGATTAAACAGTGCTTGTTGAGATTTTTAAGATTGGGATTTTTTTTCAATAACCTAACCCAGCTTTAAATATCTCCACAACTTTTCCCTGACTGGTAAGTTCCTTGGTCTTCATAATGCTGTTTGTTCACTAGTGTTCTCTAACAAACTTTGTGTTGGTCTATTAGATAAAATCTCCATAAAATACATTTAAGTTTGTGGTTGTAAGATGACGAAATGTAAACAATTTCAAGAAGTATGAATACTTTTCAGAGTATTGTAGCATTATTTTGTAGCAGAGTTTGTCTAAGCAAATACAGAACAAACCTCAGTGCCACCACTGCCTTTAGACTGTAAAGAGGAGTGCAGTATAAGACAACCGTGGCTGCAGAACACCTGAGCCCCATCAGAGCTTTGCTGAAAGTCCTGTAGAAAAAAAAAACGTGTGAGCAAACCAATGATTAAAAACTAAAATACAAAAGCCAAAATGTACTGCTTTTATGCTGTAAATATAACAATTAAAAAAAAAGTTTAAAACAATTACAGCCATATACATAATCAGAAAAAGTCCAAACATAAATGTAATTTATGCTCCAGAGAAAGAAAGAAACCGCTTTTACCTGTGCTTTGTTTTGATGATCCTTAGGTTTTCTTACTCCGTTGCCCAGGATGACAACTTTACAATGGCGGCACCACTGTGGCTTGGGACCCGGGCTGCTCGAGCCGTCCCGGTACTGCTCTCTGCCTCTTATAGGACCTGTAGGCAACAGACAGCCCAAGAAGTTATAAACACTGCAATTTGACTTAATCTTGTATTCCTTTGAACAGAGATTTCATAACAACCGCTGGAAAATCGGAATCCACACAGGATTTCCCCACATTGCCCTAATTTAAATAAATAAATCAGGCACTAAAAAAACACTCAAGCAGGCCAAGACTGTTACTACATTTAACAAGTTTCCAAATTATTAAGCCATCAAAACACCGTTGTCATTAGCTAACAGTCAGCCCCCCCCCAAGTGCCCAAATTAGCACACCATTGATATGAACAATGGCTTTAGTTAAAAATACCCCGAACCTAAAAAAACTTCAGCTGTTATCTACCTGTCCAGAACATTTTTTTCAAAAAAAGGAATATCAAATTTATATTTTGTGCTGCTTTTTCAAAGCCCTCAATAAATAAAAAAGTAGGGAACAAAGTAAAACAACTCACTTTTAATCAGGGGCTGATTTTTCTGATGATACACTCCTGCATGGGAGTTCACCTGTTGTGCTCCATGAGCCTGCACTGGATGCTGCTCTCGACCATGCACCAAGGCCTTATGGGTACCCAGGCTGCTATGTGGCCATGGTCCACCACTTACTTCATAACTGCTAGGGATCTTCACCCGGATGAGGTCAGCGATAGCCGCTACCACGTCAGTGATGTTCTAAACAAGAAAAAGTAATCACTCACTAACAAACACATTTTTCATCCTCTATCTTTAGCTCCCATTTTTCCTTACCTCAGCAGCGGCAGGCTTCAGTGTGATTGCTATGGAGACCAGCCCGGGTCCATTCTGCTGTGTTCCATATGGCGAGCCGAAGAACATGGAGGATGGCTCGGTTTTAATTTCTCTCAACTTAGTCTCCGAGCCTTAAAAAACATAGTCGAAAAGTGAGAAAAATGTATAGAAATAAAAGCAAGTAATTATATAAAAATGTAACTTAAGTCTATACCTCTTCCTCTAAATTTTGGGAATATTGGCATGACTGGTGAGAGTGACGGAGACGGAGGCTCCTGTTTAACCAGAGACAGATCTGGATAGCGGCTAATTTCCATGCCAACCACACTCTCCGGAGACGAAGAAGGAACGAAACTGTCTGGCGTGTCCCTGTCTTCACAGTGCTCCTGTCCCCTGTAAGGAACATAAGGACATCAAAAACAACCGATAAATGTTGTCATGGAGTCACGCCAGCCGTTTTTTTTTTGGATGCAAACTCTTGAATTGGTCCAACTTCTTTAATCTTTGCCAGTTTTACTAGTATTCCCTTTTAGATATGGGACCAATATGGACTGAGAAAAGTTCTTAAATTTACTTTCAGTTAGCCAACAACAAGCAAGAGTATGTGGCCGTACATAAGACCGAGAAGTTACCTAAGCTCTTCCTGGTTGTTGTGAGGGGGCGTGGGTAAGGAAGCAGGCACGTCCACTGTTTTGGGGCCGTGAGCAAGAGCTCTGGCAAAGAGCTCCTCATCTGTGTTAAAAGGTACATGCAGCTGTCTTGAAGGAAGCCCTTTATTCACTATAGAGGTAAAAGGCAAAAAGGATTTCTTGTTAGAAATGAATGCATTCATTCTAAATAAAACAAGAACTAAATTGTTTATTTATTTAGTTGTATTTATGGTGCTGAGACTCACCATCATGGCCGCCTACAGCTGCTTTACTGGCCAGTTCCTCCGTGGTGGCAAAACCGTTAAGCAACTTCTGGCGCGCCACAGGTGGAGGTGTGGGAGGGAGAGATGCCGGAGGCGTTGGAGGGTTACTCAGGTTGTTCTGCTGTGGAAAAACAGAACAGAAAAACACAATGAGCTAGGCTTAACTCTAATATATTATAAAAATAATTCTGGTCATTGCTTCCCTGACGTACTTTGTAAATGAGCTGGGAGTAATAATCCGACATGCCGTCCAAAGAAGCACTCCCAAAAGTGCCTGAAAGACGGCTTTCTCCGTCTAGCTGCCCGCTGCCGTAGGGCACAAAATGGGCAAAATTTACACCGACCAGAGGCTCCATCAGAGGCAAAAGTGAAAGCTGCTGCTGCTAACGGCAGGTGCAGACAGAGTGAGAGAGGCAGGAAAAAAAGGAAAGAGAAGATGTGAATGTGTGAAATTAGAAACTGATTAGGTGCCTAGAGAGATAGGCTCTTGAGGTTTTATAACAGTTTAATTAAAACAGAGCCCTGACGTCTTGATAGCTAGTGAAACTAATTTTCTAAGAAATTATTTATTCGTCATTGCTAGCATTATTACAAGTCTCTTTACACGGCATGCGAATTAAATTGTTCATTGTTGCCCTGTGCATTTAGTATTCTTTAGTTTTTGCACACATAGAAATGGCATATAAAAATAACTGTATCAGCTCTTACCAGACTGCATTTAAATCACTTTCTTTTAATAATATGTAGAAAAAATAAACAGATGTATATCTAGTAATAAGCAAAGCTTTAACTGGACAGAGGGTTGAATACACTTGACAAGTTGACCATTGTTAAAAGTGGACTGCGGTTAAAAATAGTGCTGACATATTTTATACATAATTCTCAGGACAACTGAGTGGGTTCTTAAAATCTTTTAAAGCCAGGGTGGATTTTTAGGTATAGGAAACCTAGGGACTACAAGGGACATGTCTTGACATTTTAATCTTCAAAAAAAACAAACTAGCGGATCTTATTAGATGGGATCTGACATAATCTACAAAAAAAAATGAGCAGATCCCATTAGATGGCAAATATTCTATTTGTCTTACATTTTTTATATTAGGCATTACTGATTCAGTGGAGGGATACATGGCTTGTCTCTCATTCTCCTCCTTCTTTCGCTTCTTAGAGCGAAAAGCTGGACGTTCTCCACTCTTTGGAGCCCGCTTGGTTCTTTGTCTTTTCTTGTCCTCAGACATTAAAGGGCTGCTAAAATCAGGGTTAAATGAGAGTTGGCTGTCGGAAAAGGTCTGTTGGAAAGACAAATAAAGAATAAGTACAACAGGTTTAAAAAAAGATACTTTAGCCAAAAAAGAAAGAGGACTAATAATTCTTTACCCCACTGCTGTCTATGGAGCTTTGTCTCAAAAGAGCCTTGCTGTCTGTTGATGTCTCCTCCTCTGATCTCATGCTGTCCTCATATTTCTGGTGAGGTAAAGGGGGCGGGGGTGTCTTTTTGTTCTTTAGTAGATGTTTTAGGAGCTCATTCCCACCATCTCCTTTTGAGCTGCATCCTGGACTATGACCTGTGGGATGTGACGACATGCCTTCTTTGTCCCCTTCTATTTTTACTATGCCTATACCCATGGCCATGTTGGTGATTTTTGGCCCATGGCAGTCACTGGCTTCAATTTTTTCCAGTTTGATATTAGTTAGAATCTTGTCTTGCTGACCCATAGTGATGTCAGACGCTCCACAGTAGCTACCATCAGAAAGCTGTCGCTCCAGATCAGAGTTGTGCTGGCTGCTCTGAGAACCTGGGGTGGAGGAGCCAGGCTGCGAGGATTCGCACATTTCCTGTTCTCCAAAAAGCAAGGAATTCCTGGTGGGTGTGGATGAAGTGTCTGATACGCAGGGAGTCAGTGGGGCAGTAAGGTCAGATTGCGGTGTGGAAGGTGCTCTCAAAGACTCAAAATCGTCATCATTTTTCTTCTTGCGGTTTCTTTTCTTTTTTGTCTTTTCATCTGGTATAATGTTCGAATATAGCTGAATCAGGGATGGGCCAGCTCCAGGAAAGTTTGGTGGAAGGGGGGTAGTTGATTCCACACCAAAAGGATGGCTCTGACTTAGAGTTTGTTGGACCATGTTTGGTCCAGGGAATCTTTGTTGTCTAGGTTGCCCCTGAACAAAATGAGATCCATTAGATACTTGGTTATCCGGCCCCAAACCTGGTCTTGAATCATGAGGGAAGGGACCATTTCCCATCATGGAAGAAGGAGCTCCAATTCCAGGCTGCAGGCATGGCTGCTGGGAAAATCCTTGTCCTTGCATTTGCTGCTGATATCTATGTTGATGCATAAAATCCTGAGGCGCATTCTGGTTATAGAAGGGCATCTGGCTAAGGAGTCCCTGCTGCTGTTCAATTTCCATGCGCTGTTTTATGCGCTGCCTCTCCACCTCTTTCATTAGCTGTACCCTCTGCCTCTCCTGCTGCTCCCGAAGCCTCTCCTTTCTTTCTCGTTCTTGAAATCCTTCACTAAATGGATTGGTGTCATCAAAATTTACATGAGGAGACTCTCCAGTTACTTGCCCCTGATTGGGCCTGTTTAATGTTTGCTGAGGAGCAGGGCTTTGCATCATTTGAGGAGGCACTGCACCTGGCATTTGAGAGCCAACAGGACCTGGAACTACAGGATGCCAGCCTGGCATGTTGGGCTTATTTGCCTGGTTTGGATGCACCTGCATGGGCTTGGCTGGGCCCATAACAGGTTGGTTTACAGGCCCAGTTGGCATTATGACTGGATGACTTTGCATTGGCAACATGCCAGGCAACATCTGAGGCTGCAGAGCACCCTGCTGCTGTTTGACCCTGTACTCTTCTATCAGCTCTGCATGCTCTTTCTGTTGTTTCCGAATCTATGTATGAAAGACAAAACACCAGGTAATGAGCAACCATGTATTATTTTCTATTGTTCGGCTGATCTCAAAATTTGCATTTACATCACCTGTTCAAGTTGTTTCTGTACCACCCCCTGTTGTTCTGTGACATGTTTCAGTTGCTCAGCATCCTCCTCTGGAAACTCACGTCCAGCTTTTTTAGCTGTTCTCTGCTTAGCTGACAAGGCCTTCTTTGACTTCCTATGAGCCCCGATCTGTTCCTCAAGAAACTTCTGCTGCATCTGAAGAAGCTTTTGGGTCTCCCTTAGCCAGTCTTCATACTGTATTTTCTGGGCTTCATCTGAAAAAAAAGGAAGAATTAAGCTGAATAAATCTAACACATCACTGCTAATGCTTTACATTTGATATACACTTACTTGTAAATCCTTGGCCAAAACTTGGAGGACTGGGTCTTGTCATGTATGGAGCCAGTTTACCATCCTTAATAATTAAAGGGAGTCATTAGTAGTAGGAATAATATTTGGAATTATTTTGTAAAAAATACAAATGAATGCTGCACCTGTGAAATAGCCTGCTGTGGAGGAACACACACATCTGCCCCCTGTGGTCCCTGGCCCGCTGGAACACCAGCTGGAAATCTTAAAAAACAAACAAACAAACAAACAACCACCCTGTATAAATATTTTACTACATATATAAGGATACATAAGAAGGACATAAATAAGGATATTTTGATAAACATCAAATAATGAGAAAATACTTACTTGTTCATGACCATTTGTGACATTCCTATATTGTTTTGTACCATTACTTTATTGATTCCTTTTAAGGCTACCATCTTTGCCTTCATAATGGGATCAGTAATGGCATCAAAATCTGAAACAATAAATCCATCATTTTATATGAACAGGTTTAGAGTAGACCTTGTATGTTAACCATGATGTATCATGATATTGATTTAGTAGAACTAGCACCAAGACTGAGGAAAAACCTCTTGGGTAATTTGCAGCACTGGTAACGTTTGTGGTAGCTTTTTCAAAAATGTTATATTAAACAAGATTAAAAAAAAAATTCTACTTCCTTATTTACCCATGTTGGGGAAGAACGAGTCATTGGACCGCTGTCTGATCATTGCTTGCATCTGCTTCTGTTGCTGCTGTTCTTGCCTCTCCTGGTCTAAAAGATCTTGCAAAAGAAGTGGTTGCTCTTCCAGTAGCAGTGGACGATTCTGCTGGCCAGGCTGAGACAACATGGCTTGTTGGTTGGGAGTAAGATTAGGAGGTTGTTCTACCGTAAGCAGAGCATCCTTATGATCTACTCCAAACATAGAACAGGAGGGTTGATCCAGCATGGAACCTGAATGAATGTCTAATGAACTCTCAGTTTCATCCAATGATTTGTCTACCACCAAGCCAGAATTCAGTTCCTGTATGGGTAAGGTTCCCTGATTGAGCAGATTCGAACTAATAGCCTGCTGTGAGCCTGGTTCCTGAAGAGTCAGCTGCTTACCAGAGTTTTCTTGTTTATGTGGTTTATTGTCTGGAGAAACATTGACAAGTAAGCCAGATAGCACTGGAGTAGCATCTGGGTGAACACTAGATTTTATATTAGCATTCGTGGTATCTTTAAGATTATCTTGATTAACAACTGGTGAGTTTAATTGATCTTTGCAAGAAATCTCTTTTGATGATCCACTGTTTACCTCAGTTTTAATATCTTTTTCTGCTTTTAAAGAAACCTGACTATCTTCTTGTTTGATGTTATCTAATAATTGTCCAGGTTTTTCATCAGCTTTTATTTCTGCAGAGGTGGACTCAGAAGTTAAGGGTCCATCATTTGGACTCTCAGGCTTTTTCTCAACTTGCTCCTTTTGGAGCTCAGCACAGTCATTGTGTTCATCAATTGGATCACTAAGATCTAAATCCTCACTAAGATCTAGGTCTGCGTCAGTGTAGGCAATGATATCAAATTTTCCAGATGTCAAGAAGATATCATCTAAGTGCAAGTCATTAGCTTCTAAATCCAGATCTTTTCCATCATCTGCATCAAGATTTAGGTTCTCTAAATCTGTATCCACCAGGTCCTTGACCTCAACATCTTCAAGGTCCTTTACAGCTGATTCATCTGCATCAATCTTCTCATCAGATCCTTCATTTATTGGTAAATCGACCTCACTTAATGGTCCAGATGATGTTGCTGAAAAATTTGATGGGGGAGCCCCACTAAAAGACTCATTTGAAGCAGGTTGGCTCATTGACCTCATGATTGGAATTTGCCCAGTTCTTACTGGAAGACCTGACTGATTTAAGTTCTCCATACTCATTGTTCCATGCATATCTGCACCTCCTCCCTGAGTTTGATTTATATTAGAATTCATGGGTTTAGGACCCTGGTTGTTTAAAAAGCCTATTTCTTGTCCACTCATAAAAGCTGGAGGTCGCTGAACTTGTGAGGGTGATTCTATTCTGTTTCCCTGCATAACAGGGGGTCCAAAGGGAAGTCGGATCCTGCTCTCAGGAGGTCTGTGTCTGAGTTCGATAAAAGGTTGTCCCATGATATTGTGTTGTTGCATGTGCATGCCTTGAGAGGGCAATTGCTGCAGTCCCATTGGGGTGCCTACTAAAGACTTTCCTAGATCTACAGACAGAGACCTTCTCATTTGTGGATGACCTTCCAATATGGAATCTTGCATTTGATTTATGGGGGGTCTTAAACCAGGTCCTTGAATGCCAGAGGGAAAGCCCAACCTATAATTGGTAAAAAAAAAAAAAAAAAAGGGCATTCTTTTCATTTCCATACCTTGCTTTTATATAGTATATCATACAAACATTATCATATACCCACCTTGGTCCTATTTGCCTGAGGTTATTTGTGTCTCCGGGAAACTGGGGTCTTGGAAACTGCCCATCTGGAAAAGTGCCTCGTTGATCTTCTGAGTATGGTCCATGAAATCTCTGAGGGCACCGAATAGCACCAGGACCAGGATATGGTGGAGGTGGTCGATTAAATATGTCATTTTGCTGACCTCGGGCATCTTGACTCCAATGCTGAGGAGTTCCTGCCATCATGGGACCTGGCTGCTCCTGTGTCCCCTTTTCTTGACGAATGGCACTTTTTTGCTGCTGCTGCCTGAGTAGAAGCTCTCGAATACGCTGACGCTATAAACAAAACAGTGTGAAATTTACATTTATTACCAAAAATGCTGAATTATCTGTATTGTCTTTGCATAACAGTATAGCTGTTTTATATAGTGTTTGTTCTCACAACACAAAAAAAAAAAATCAAGAAAGAAATACTGTACCTGTCTTAGCCTTTCCTCAGCTTCTGCAAGAGAAACAGTTTGAACATCAGTGTTCGGTTGTGCTGTTGATACAGTGCTATGTCCTAACCCTTGTTGTTCCCTGTTTTCTGCAAACTGCGGTTGAGGATTTATGGGTCCCTGTTCAAATGGGTCATGAACTGGAGTCTGGCTTGGTTGACTAGATGGAGACTGAGACAAACTGTTCTCATCTGCGAGACCAGGATGCCGTGGAGTCTGAGATCCTGGAACTGCTGGACTGACAAATGTATCCTGCATTAAAACCTGAGGTGGCGAAAAGGCATCATGAGTGGACATGGACCCCGGACGTACCCCCTGTGCTAAACCACCAGAAACAGGTGCCCTAGGGCCTTGAGGAAATGGATCATTGAGTAATGATTGATTGACTCCCACTGGCTGAGAATGATGGTCAGGTCCTATTGGTTTCGTCAATAGAGGAGGGTTACTAAAAAGGTCTTGGTTTCTATGATAATTTGGGGGCCTGGGGAACCTTTCTGTTACCACTTGGTGCTGTGTTTGCTGCGAAGCTTGGGCCATAATGACAGGATGAGATTGGCGAGAGTACGGTTCAGAGTCATGTGGCCTAGGCGTTCCTGGCATTCGAGCATATGGATTAGAATATGGTGACTGGGAAAAAGGATCACAATGAGAGATATCTGGTCTAGGAGTCGGGGGCATACGTGCATATGGATTTCCGGTGGGCTGATGTGCCACTGGACCAGGTTGTGCAAAAGGGTGAGGCTGAGGCTGCCTTGCAACTCTTGGTTGATTCTCAAAACCTTCATTCATCACAGGATGTGAACTAAGTGGGGGATGTGCATACTGGTCATTCTGTTGACCCTGTGCAAAGATTTCTGCTGCTCGAGGGGGAAGCATTGGTCTTTCAAATGGATCCCCACTTAGTCTTCTTGAATGCATGGCTGCATTTGAGTCCTGAGTCTGAGGTGGAGGCATGGGAGTTTTGAAGGGCTGAACAGACCCAGATTCATTACTTCCTGGGATTGGAGCAAGCAAAGGGCGAGCATAGGGATCTGAAAGTATCATCTTGCCATGAGGCATTCGTGGGTATGCTTCCTTTCTTACAGCCCCCCTGGAAAATGGTTCGTGTCCTGGAGACCCAATTATGTGTCTCCCTTCAACAGGTTGACCCATTCTAGGAGGGCACATAGGCTTAATAAAGGGGTCTGTTTGACCTGTAGGTCTTGGTGTGTCTGGAGGTTTGGCATATGGATCTATATTAAGGGCTGTTGGTGAACCAATAGATTCATGTACTGATAATGGTTTTCCACGCTCCTCTGAGAGACTCCTGGGGGATTTCCCAGATTCAGAGTTCCGACGGACAGCAGTGGGGCCGCTTGATGGTGGCGGTCTTGGTGTGCCCACTATTTTGGCATAAGGATCCCAGGGTGATGATGGCCTAGAACCTGAAGAGCCTGGAGAGAACATCTGAGGTGACTGAGATCCCGAAGACGGTGGTGGAGGGTGGGGACGTAAAAAGACATCATCTGGAGAACCTGCCGTGGGGGTTCCTGGGAGATGTGGTTTAGAAAACCCATTTTTGGAGGTGGACTGCATAGGGGACATGTTTCCATTGCTGGACTGTGAGGAGGCTGGACTTTGGAGGCCACCAGAGCAATCAAGGTCAGATTGGCTCCCTTTAAGGTGTTGCTGATTTTGCTGTTGTTGCTGCTGCTGTTGAAGCTGCTCGTTTTTAACCTGCTCCAGTTTTTGTGTAGCTTCAATCTTGGCTTGTTGCTTACTTTTCTGCCTCATTTGCTGCAATTAGACAAAACATCTGTTAAAAATATCCAAAATTTAGCATATTTAAAGATTTATTTAAAAGCTAAGCTATTAGATTGACAAGTGCAACACCTCCTGTAGTGTGTATTCATAGCTTGAACCTATCTACTATATCAACTGTACAGCTGTCTTTTTATCTATAAGAGCAATGGGGTTTTTTTTAAGTTAGAAAAATATCTGCTTAATCCATTTAAAACAGAGTCGTCACAAAAAAACAATTAACTGTGATCTTTACAGCAGAGTCAGTTTACATGATTGTTAATCTACAACAGCTGTAGAAAGCAATAAAACACACAGTATGCCTTTTTGCTTGCTGCTGTTCAGCAAATTTGGTTTGATGGGAAGATAATGAAAACATGATGGTAATAAAGTGATTAAAAACACAAACTTTAAGCAAAATGGATTTGAGAGGCATTATTTCTATCTTCCCCAGTACAGGCTCATAGCCGCGAGAACATATTTTGCGCAGTGGGGCTGAAGACATTAAATAGTGCTGGACATCGAACCAGGGGTGCTGCAGCACTCTTAGCAACCCTGCTTCCCTCTGTAATTTGCTGTGATCACTTTGGGGGAGCTGTTGCAACACTGCTTGTTGGCTGTCCACTAGTCTACAGGTCTGCTTTCTTCTCTGATTGATTAAGCCAGCTCAAAGATCAATCTTCTTCTATTTTGTTTGGAGTTGCCGGAAAAAAAGGAATGTTCGCAGTTTGGACTAGTAGATTTTTTAACTTCAGTGATGGAGCACTGCGTAAGCAGTGACATCACATGTAGACTATTTATTTTTAATGAATTTTACTGAATATTTAAATTGATAAAATGAAATAATATAATAAATAGATTGCTATAATACATTTTATTACATCAGCCTTAACTAAAAACATTTTTTTGATGCATCATGCTATGAAAAAACCATTGCCATGTTCCTCTTGCCTTGCATCCTTTTTTGCTATAATTAAACATCTAGCTTGGTGGAAAACAAATTGGGGGAAACAATTAGTGTGCCAACTGCCTAACTACTTTAACCTGAGTTCTTGGAATATATAGTGTATGCAATGTTTGGTAACGAGTTAAAAAATTTCGGTTTCTTTACCCAGCAAGGCTTTACCTGTCTCAGCTTCCATTCCTGTTCCTGTTCAGATTCCTTGTGCTTTAAAGGATCCTTAAACAAAAGCTCAGGGTCCAGAGGAGGAATAGCAGGATCAAACATCTCCAATGGTTGCGAGACTTGCGGCTGTTGCTGTCTCTTAATTGATTCATTAGACAATTGGACTTTGTTAATACGCAATGCAGCTCTGTTATCCCTGGCCTTTTGCTGTAAGCGACAAACATCAACTGATTAACATCATTTGTGTTGGTGGTGCCAATGCAGAGAATCCTATAATAGACAATGACTAACACGGCTGTTATTCTGTCAATTAAAGGTTATACCACATATGGAGCTCGGTCCTGAGAACTTGCTTTCCTCCATAGCTTAGCAATTTGTTTCACTCGTGTTTGCCAATCTGTAAAATAAATTTAAAAAAATCATAAGAAAATAAACAAAAAAAACAACAACCTTAGTTTGTTTAAATTGGGTTAATAAAGCCACACCCACCAGGGTATTCCTCTTTGAGGTTTGGAAAGTTGATGTTTGTGTAGAGGACGGGGGCCACGGTAGCAAGTTCCCCTAGAGTCTCCTCTTTCTCCCATTTCAGCATGCTCTTCTGAGCTGTGGATAAGGAATCCGTCTCTGCCTCTGCTGCAGGAGTCGGAACTGGACCTGGAGCAGGACTCTGACTTAGTCCAGGACCAGTGGCTGACCACGGACCTGCTGCATCTCGCGACATTGGACCAAACTTCCTGTCCCTGTTCAACACACAATCCTACACGTCACATACAGCCATTAACAGCGAGGTTCATAAATTTAACGTCACACGTAAAATGCAGCAGAGGGTCAGCCATTTTTTTATGACCTCATGGTGGGGCTTGAACACAATTTTACAACATCTATAAAAGTACTTACCTTGGATTGTCTGAAAAAGGCATGCGTTGCATGGCAGAGAATTTTCGTGCCATGTCTATTCCAGGAGGCATCTGTGATGCAGGAAACTGCTGACTGGGGTTCATTAGCCCATTTACCACTGGCATTCTGGGAAACATTCCTAGATAGAATTTTTTTTTAACCATAAATATATGTGTTGATTAAAATTTTCAGACTGGAGATATATTTTTTCAATTTAATCCTTGGGTTTAATGTGAGATATTTATTAAAATAAGGTCTGTATTGTCTAAGGATACTGACTGATAAAATGTTTTAAATTGAGTAAAAGTGTAGAATGTATAATACATGAGATGGACGTTGGGGCATAAATTCCTTTCTGCAAAATGCAGCCCATGCAACAAAAATGATACTTGAGAAACACACGTGAATTACCTGAGTTGATTTGGGAAGGCGGAGGCCCCTGTCCTGGATGCCCGTGTATAGAGTGTGTTCCCTGGGTTTGGGGAGGAGCTTGATTGGTCTGGTTGGTGCTGGGGCTCAACACGGCAGTAAAGAGATCCTCAACATCCTTTCCCTCCAGCTCTGTAAGAAGATTAGCAGTTCTAACATTAATCCTTTTTCTGTGTTAGTTCTAGCATGTTTTTATTGTTGAAATAGCCAACCTTAATTTGATTTAGTTACAAAACATTTAGATAGCATATGTGATCTGTTAACATAATTTCATTTAGCTAAACCATAAACGCAAACTGAGTAGCTCTAGAATATTTTTTTATTATTTTCCTTTACATAGTTTAGCATACGGGCTAGAAGATATACTGACAAACTTTAGCTATCTTGCTGTTCATATTGTCTAGCTAATATTAAAAAAAATCTAGCAAAATAAGGTTAAACAAACTTTTCCAAGGTTAAGCTGGTACATACCTGGTATTTTATACAGTCTGCTTAGAATGGATTCTGTAGGAAGAAAATGAATTTCCTTTTAGCGTTGCTTTTAAAAAGTATGTCATAGGAATCCTCTTATTATAAATCATGTACTGACCGTCCGTCACCATCTTGTCCAGTTCGGGGCTCAGAATGCCGTCCAGCGGCTCATCCTGATGAGATAATTGTCCCTGGTTGGACTGAGAAGAAACTGAAGCATCATCTGTAAGAGGAGCAATGTCCAGTCCAGCTAAATAAGCAGAAAAAGAGGAATGCATCATGGAATCAGTATCTGTAGAAATATATTTCAACATTTCTAACGAAATAGAAGACCAAGGGACAATTATCCACATTCTGAATTTTACACCCTATACTACAGTCATACTTCCAGATCTTTATAACATTTCTGGACATTCCCTACAGTACTTTTTTAGAGTACAGTGCTATAGTGTTTAACAATCTTTGATATTTTGCAGCCTATAATAGAATCATCCGCTGACGGCCTACAGTTAACGCCCACAATTAAACTGCAGACGAAATCGTATACAATGCGCTCATAAACAGAAGGTTGTGACTGCTAAGTTCAAATTTTGCTCATCTTATTGGCAAATACTGGAGTACGTCTCGCTTGAATTAAACATAAGTCTGCCAAATGAAATGAATAACAACTTATTTTAAGTTTTGGCTTTAAAAAAGGGTTTTTTTACTATATTATGTAATGTGGCAGCCAGAAGTTATAAATCCTGAGCTTCAACTGTGGATAATATCTCAGTGTTGATGAAAAAAAAAATTATAAAATAAAATAAGGCCAGTCTGAAATCCGAGGCTGCACACGGATCGATAGTCTTCTACAGCCAAGGTCTTCTACAGCTTTGTGCGTGCACACACACACACACACACACACGCGCACACACACGACTATTCTTTACCAAACTAAAAGCCTGAATGTGGAAGGCCACCGATTTGCTTAAGAGCCTGTTCCGTGTAAAACAGATTTTCATGCTCTGGCTGTTAAATGCTCGTCCTTGGCTAAACTTTTCATCTAACAGATTGAGGAGATCTTTTGGGTCAAAAGAAACTCTACTGCGTGAGTGAGGACAGTTTCGCATTCGGCGGTCCAGCAAGGACTTTTTTGAAGTTCAATGCGTGAATTGTAAATGCCCTTTTTCTACATTATAAACGTACTGTATAGCCTACACTACAATCTAACCATTAACTTTACTGGGGTTTTAGATTAAAAAATAATGCTTTTATTTTTTGTTTATACTATTTTAATATATAGCATTTTCCAAACCATAAACCTTTACACCATATGAGAATTAGCATTCGACAAAAATATGTTTCTTTAAAAAACATAACAGCTCTTGTTTTGTACTAAAAACACAAATATCACACTGGTGTTGAGACGTTTGCTAACGGTAGCTTGCAGCTAGCTTAACAGTTTATGTTTTATAAGGCTGCTGAACCAGGGGCTTTGTAGGAAACATAAAAAAATCAATTGTAAAAAATGATTTTAACAGAAAAAAGGAACAAGCTGGAAAACATGATCAGGGCTTTTAAGGCTCTTACCAAACGGAGAAGGAGAGCAGTCAACCTGGAAAGGGCAAAAATCAAGACCTACAGGGACCCAAACCACACACAATGAGTGAGAACTGAACCAGAAATGAGATTTAGAAACAAAATAGAAATAAACAAACTTCAAAATAACTCAAAGTGAATCAGAACGCATGCAGAACCCAAAATGAATTAAAGTGAGAGAGAGAGCGCGGGTAAAGAAGGAAAAACCCGAGCACACGGCTGGACAGAGCTAGTGGCGATACGATGATGTCAGACTGTTTGTGATTGGCCTACCGGACTCCTCGCTCTGTTTGCTCATGTTATCAGACAACATTCCCAACAGATCAGTGTCTGATTTCAGCACCTCGGACAGGTCCACTAACGGCTCCTCGCAGCTTTCTGTGAACAAACCCACAGATTTAAAGTAAAAACTTCATTTACAAATATTTTGACACCTTTAAATTGTCACACTGACACACGAAAAACCATCAAATAACTTGAATGATCCCTAGAATGATGTTTTTTCAGTTTCCTGTTCAGTTTCTTCAGTTATGGTTTTATTTAAATAATAGTTTTTGACTATTCTTTGCCAAACAAAAAGCCTGAATGTGAAAGGCCACCGGGTGTCAGGAAAGCCCTGCCTGTAATAGTCCCAGAGGACATGTTCTCTGCATTTAGAACTCCACTGAAAATGCTTACGTGTTGCTGCAGCTTTACTGGGATGTGGCGTTGATTTGTTGAGTAAAGGTTTCGCTGACAGCTTCAGCCCACCGAGGTTCTGCTGCTTTCTGTCCTTATCCTCCTCCAGCAGGCCCTTAGTCTCTTGCCTGCTCTGCTTGCTCTTATCAAGAAGATCTTTACCAAAAAATGCCTCCTAGGATAAATTAACACAAACACACACATGTATATACACACACACACACACACACTTAAAAGTAATTTTACATCAAAAACGGACCCTTTTTCCTGTAGTGTTAGAACACATCTGAGAGAAATGTTGATGTTTTTAATTAATCTCTTTTTTTCTGTCTCAATATGTCGTTCTGATGTCTATTACAGAAGTTCATTTAAAAGCTAAACTCATTTCTACTAACAGCGTCCAGTTCAGCAGATTTTTAGTTGCCTAGCAACAGAGTTCTCTAACTAGAGAGCCATTTCTCTTTATTTACACTTTTTGTAACAGCTCCACCTCCTCGAACACTCAACACTAAGATCCTATGTCTAATTCCATCTGAGAGAAATGTGACCATGCTGACTAATTTCTAGTCATGGTTTCTTTCCTTTGGCTTGTGCAAACTAGCTAAACAGCTCCGTTAGTTTTTTGCAATATTTATTCCACAGTTGCCTAGCTGCAATAAATTGGCAAAAAAGCACAATTACAGTGTAATTATAGTACATTATATTACAATTTATAATTTTTTTATTGATTTGTTGCACTCGCTTTCACTTTCTTTGTTTTTCCACACTTGCCAGGAGCAGTTTAGCTTTAAATGCAAATATAATACAACTTTAAAGAACCTACTAACTTTGGAACTTGTATTGTTGAAACATTGATCATGTTACAAATGATTTTCGATGCTTTGTGGACTGAATTATTTTGCCAAATTTTCGCAAACCTGGCGAAAAAAAAAAAAAAAGGTCAGGATCAAAAGAAAGCTTAAAGACAGCTCGCAGTTATTAGATCAGACTCAGCACTGAATGGTAAAGGTTGTATGGACAGCTAGCATTATTCTTATGCAGCTCAGATTTTCAGTTGCACTTTTTCTGCCTGCTTTTTGGCTGTGGCTAATTCTCATCAGAGCTAAAACTCGGCTTCCAGGCATCCATTTGCAGCAGCAGGGATGGAGGAGGAGGAGGAAAAGGAGGAAACGACGTCATCGCGCATTCCCTGTGGACTCCTCACCTCAGCTTCTATAAAATGGGGATAAACCCCAGCTGTGCTTTCTCTTTGGCTAGCTAAGCAGTTGCCTAGCAATACCCTTAGAAACCCGTGTGTGTGTTCACACAAAAAGCATCACTTTCTTTGTGTGCAAGTAGAGGTAAAGCCACACCCATAACTCCCCTTACTTCCGCTTCATCTTTACAGCACGTGTGTATGGTTTTTACTGATTGATGGTTTTTAGCAAACATTGTTACAGCTAGTTTAGATAAACGTAAGCTAGCTAGCAATCAATTTTTCAGAGACGCGGAGCCTTGTTTGCTGCGGGAATAGACTGTAGCTGGAGTTCAAATTTGACTTAGGAGTAATTTACCTGTAGGTATATAGGAAATGCTTCTTCCAGCTTGGTCTTCTTTTTTCGGTAGCGCTTTCGCACTTTGATCTCCGGGTTTTCAGGAAAATCTGAGATGGAAGGTTTCTCGTCCATGGGGATTTCAGGCAACAGATCGGCCCAGCCTGCAGGTTCAAAACACAAGGCTTCATTGGCAACATCTATAGAGTACATTAACATTTTTATACAGCTTGGCAGCAGTATAGACTAAGCAGAACTGCCACAAACAGAACCTGAATCATTTTGCAAAAATGAATCTTGAATCAACTTTAAGTCAAATGACTTTTAAATCCAAATCTCTCTCTCTCACACTCACACTCACACACACACACACACACACACACACCACACACACTCACACTCACACACACACACACCTACTTTATTAAAAAATGAACTAAATTAAATTTATATAAAGAAAACTGACCGTCATCTTTGCCCTGCTGCGTTTCGGACACGGAGCCGCTTGAGTCCTTCCTGCTCAGAGCCGGCTTGGTTTTGCTTTGGCCTGTTCGGCTCCTCTGCCTCACCATGAAGCCTCCGATACCTGAAATAATACAGAAACTCAGTGAAGCACAGGGGTGGTAGCACTTCTATAACATCCTATCTTATTTTGGCTGTCCATTTCTTTTAAAAAGATTAAAGATGTTTGCCAGGAATCAGGAATATTGTATCAGTTCACATCAATTGTTCTCACCAGGTCGATAGGGCTTCCTCTTCCGCTTTTTACAGTTCTCGCCTCCTTTCGACTCGTCATCTCCTGCAGTCTCTCTCTCTGGGCTTGAATCAGACTTCCCTTCTCCATCTATTAGCTCCACTTCTACAGCGACACATACAGCTATGTTATAACTGCTAGAAGAACTTAAGAACCCTTTGCTAGTTGTTCTACAATTAAACGGATGGAGTAGTCACCTCTGCCATCATCCGGGTCTACATCTCGGGAGATCTCACTGTGAGAATCTGGTGGCGTCTGCAACACGGCCACGCTGTTCTGGTTAATGATCTTCAGCGTCAGCTTGGGTTTTGTCCTCCTGCGCCTGGAGGTAGAGTTCGCCAGGCTTTGGAGTTGAGACAGACCCGATTCGGTAAGACACACACCGTCCTGAGTGTACGTCCTCATCAAACCTGTTAAAAGAATAATATTAATAATAAAAACTTGGAAACAGACCTTTATTCGAGCCTTGTGGTATCTTGATAAAGTTTAGTATGTTATTAAACGCAGCGTCATCAAAAATAAATAATTTTTTTTACCCAGCTCCCTCGGCTTTGCTGCAACGTGTGGAGTCATCGGAAGCTGTGGAGTAAAATCTGCATGCGGTTTAACCATGTATGCTGTGTAAAAAAAAAAGAAAGAGTGAGAGAAAGAAAATTAGTAAATAAAATCTGTTGTAAAACTGATCATATTAATGCCTTTCCTTCTTATCGCTTTATTCCACTATGAAGGTGAGAATGAGGTGTTACTAAAGAAAAGATAGAAAATGGGAATCTTTATCACCTGGAGAAAGCGAGCCTTGACCTTGGCACAAACCGCAGTCAAAGCTGCTGTCAGAGATTTTCTCCACTTCTGCCTCGGAGTGAAAGCCTTGACACGCCGCATGCATCCATCTGCAGACGGCAGGAAAAATAACTATTTTTCACCGAATCGAAAACACCAACACCTGTTAGGGCTGCACTCGATTTGCCGTGTTTATTTTGGCGAGATCTTAGAGCATAGATCCTTCATCAAACACACATACACACACACACACACACACCTGTCACACTGTCGACATTGCAGGATGATCTCCTCCTCGCTGTAGTCCAGCAGACAGACAGGACAGGAATTCAGGCTGGCACACGGCGCACACTGAGTGTAGTTATTCTGCCACTCACACCTCAGACCGGGTGATGTCGCGCCACACTGCGTGCATGAGACACACCTACGGCGGAAAAAATTCACAAACACCATTAAAACACACACATATTTACACTCTGCTATAATCTGGGTTGTACCCAGTGTTCTACCATTTGCACTTCCAGCTGCCGCTTGGGACGTTCTGCAGAGGTGGGGCTAGGCAGTATGTGTGGTAGCTGATGTCACACTCGTCACACAGCAGGAGACGTCCGGGGTCACTTGCCTGGCCACATGCCTCACACACCGTACACTCCAAACAGCGCCAGCCTTTACTCAGCACAACTTTAGTGATCTACAACACACACACAATCACACACATACAAGCTCATTAACAATAAGTTCACGAGACAAATATTTTCCAGAAATGACAAAAGGTTTAAAGTCACAACTACGGCAACACTAACAGGACAAAAACACTAAAATCAGACTACAAAGTGGGCAAAGTTAAAGGGCTAAATTCAAATCAAATGCTAAACTATACAGAAGCTAAATTAAATATTATAGAGACAGAAGGAGAAAAAACCTTGACGTTAACGCAGTATGGGTGGTAACACTGTCCACACTGGGCGCAGGCCAGCAGGCGGCCCTCAACCCCCTGACCGAAACTCCCACACACCACACACATGTCCTGAGAAAGAGACAGAGATCAAAATGTTACTACAGACGAATAAAAGTATGCATTTTTCTTTGTAGAGCAATTAAGAAGATACCATCAGCAACCAATCAGAATTTAGAATTGCGCTGGGGATACCTGTTTCAAAGTGAAAGTGTCCGTGCTGGAGAAAATCACCACCGTGTTGTGCATAGAGTTCTCCTCCTCCTCTCTGAACGGGTATATCTGGGGCTCCGTGGGATTCACCTGCCACAAGACAAGAAGAAAATATGCAAAGATTATTTAGGAACCTGTAATATATATATATATATATCTCCATAAACAAATATTGATGTACGTACTCCTGGTGCTGGCATTTGACCCACTCCATTTTTCATCCTGGATCGGCCACGCCCACCTCTACCTGTAAGCCATGCCCCTCTGGGTCTCCTTCTGCCTGGGAAGCCTGATCCCCGACCCTGCAGGGTAGACGGACAGAAATAATACGCGTATGCTTCAGTTTTACAATAAAATAGACAAGCTGAAAGGCTAATATTGCTAACAATTAATAGAAGTAAATTGCCTCCAGTTTAGCGTCATACATCAAAGAAAAATAGGAAGAAAAAAAGCACTAAGCTGCTTCGTGCTATGATTCTGTTCAGCAACAGCAATGTTTCATAAGCATGCATGTTAGAGAGATCAGAGATGAAAATGGATCACATGACCACCTAAACGTGATGACCAAATGATTACACATGATCCGATAACACCAAAATTTAAAAAAAAAAGACAGGACTAAAGATCTGCCTATATGCGTCTGTCTAAATCCGTTTGTCAGTGCATATGCCTGTGTGTCAGTCTATGTCTGTGCTGTCTGTCAGTCAATGGCAGTCCATCTATATCTGTCCTGCCTGTCCATCCACGGCTGTCCTGTCTTGTTAGACTATGTCTGTCCCGCCTATATCTGCACTGTCTGTCCCGCCTATATCCGTCTAAATAATTTATTTATTCGTTTATGATGTGTTAATTAATGAGGCGGGTTTTTAATTATCTGAGACCCTGTGTATGAGGGACACGTTGACATGTTAGCGAATCAGAATCTGAGCTGAGTTGAAATGGGGAAGTTGTAGAGTTACCACACGGATGCTCCAAACGCCCACAGTGTGGTCCTGCCTGCTTTTAGGGCCGTCCCAAACCAGGGGACGGAGACGGAGAGCTCAGTCTGGGAGACGCATTCCATCCTCCCTGAGAGTGAGTGGGCGAGAAAAGAGAGAGAGAGAGAGAGAGAGAGAGAGAGAGTGTGTGAGAGACAGGGAAAGAGAGCAACAGAGAGATAGAGCGAGACATTGGAAGAGACAGAGAGAGAGACAGAGAGAAGGACGTGGACAAGAATCATGCAACAACTTAAAAAAAAAGCAAACAAAGAACGGCATAAACACACACACACACAAACAAGCACGCATACACAGTCATGCTTTTAACAAAAAGCTGGGGATATGGAGACAAGCCAACACACAGATAATGGTTTTCTCTCTGTGCTGAACAATGTGATGTCAGCAACAAGATTCCAGAAGATGCAACAACATGCAAAGCACACAAGGTAATCTCTGACTTTAAACACACACACACACACACACCTTTTTGTTAAATACTTTCAGTATTTAATTTTTAGCTCAGTGATTCTAATGTTTAAGAATTAAAAAAATATATTTTCGTTAACATTTTAGACCAACTTGTTTATTTAATATATTTAAACATTCGTTTTAACCAGCATAAAGGGATGTGGTCCTACCTGCTTGACCCGTGGTCTTCCAGGTGAGAACTTTCTCTTAGAGATGGCAGGTTTTCCCATGCCAATTTTGGGCGTGAGCGGTATAAAGGTGGCTGAAGGCACGTTGCTGCTTGGTTCCCCAGGAGCAGACAAGATTTGGGGGTTGATAACAGAGCAGTGAAAACTTTCGGGCTGCCTCACTGCCGATGGTTTCAGCGATGTTCTCTCTTCCACCAGTGAACTCAGCTTCGCCAAGCTTCTTTCACTGTCTATACTGAGGTCCATTTCCTCATGAAGATTATGAGAAGATCTTTCACCTTTCTCCCTCCTAAACACTTTTGAAGAACTTGAAAAGTTCTCTGCAGCCATGGGGCCTGTTTCATGTTTCATCACTGCATGGCTTTCGCATTTAGCTGCCATGAGGCTTCCAGAAGAAATCCCTTCACATTTCTCCTCATAGAGAATACCAGCAGACTTGTTACATTCATTAGTGGCTCTCGCATGCTGCTGTGTTAGGAGGTTCTCATCAGATTGTGTGTGTTCCTTCACCAGGATGCCTTCAGAAGCCTTATCCTTCACCATGAGATCGATTTCAGAAGAGCTTTGATGTTCCTGCATTGCAGGATCTACTTTGACTCGTTGTAGCTCTACTCTGGCTTTTTCACCGTCCTCTTCTGGAAGCCTATCAGAAACCTTTCTTTGTTCATTCAATGTATGAATCTCTGATGTTTTCTCCATGCAGAGGTCCACATCCTTTTCGGTCTCTAGCTTTGGCACAGATCTTACTTCCTTCTCCATAGACGGTCCAGAAATTTCCATTGGTTCTTCGTTAGAAAGTTCAGAAACAGATTGAAGGTCTTTGGTGGCTGGTGTGATTGTTTTCTTCTTCTCCGCACTCGATCTGAGCTTTTCCTCCTGGAAAGATGCTGTTTCTGGAAGTCTAGAGTCCAGTGTTGGGTTTTCTGGGTGATGAGGCAACTCTGTCTCAATAGACTGAGTAAAAGGCTGGTCTGAGGGCAGATCAGAGGATGGAACTGTCTCCTGACAGGGAGCTTCTGGACTCCGAGTTGGCTGTGAGTCCTGAGGAGGCTCTGTGGCTAGACACAACAAAAATAAAAATAATGTCAGCTTCCTGGTCTCTTGACATAAAACTTCCAGACAGTCTCTCCTAGTGCAAGGAACTTAACGAGTCTGGCAAGAAGGAGGACAAAATGTTACGTAACGTGTCTGTGGGAGAAGAACATGAGCTCAGAAGAAGTACCTGGAACCCTTTCAGCCATGGGTCCTTGCGGTGACGCTTTACTGGCTGGTTGCAGGATTTTTTCGCAGTTCGTTTCTACACTCGCTTCTGAAAAAAAGGGGGACACGGTTATTGCTAGTGAAAGTTCAGTTAAATAACCTGATGCAGGCGAAGTGGAAATAATTACAGCGCTGGAAAACGTCTGCAAATCGATTTGTAAAAAGGGGCAGAATAGGAAAGTGAACAAGTCTTTTAGCCTCAACGGACCTATTCAGATTGGACAGAGTGTGTTTTCTTACTTTATACCACTTAACTGACTAAAAGACGCTCTAATCAACACGTTACAGAATTGCTGGAGGAGGGATTGGGGGTTGGGCGGTGGTGTTGTGTTTTGGGGGACGGATATTTGTTGGAGTTTTCCTGATGTCCCTTTTGTTCGCGTTTTACTTTAACATACATTCTGTGTCGGCATATGAAGCATTTTCATTTTACAAACAATCCAAATTGGATGCACATTCGGGAGTCATTTAAAGTTTTTATGCATCGGTGAAACGAAGCAAAACTGACCAAAGCAAGTTCTTTTTTTAGTCAGTAAAACTGTTTCGAAAGAGTGGACCAGCGCTACTGGCATTGCATGTGTGCCAAAGAGAGGTTTAAGATTTACTGCATGTTTTGTTGTTGGGACTCTATATCCTATTTAATCTTTCTTTACATAACTTTCCTGAGGGTTTTGCTTTTTTTATAGGCCACAATATGATTATAATGTTGGAAATTGGTAATATTGGTCATGGTTTGGGCAAAACAGATGATTTGCATTTAAATTATTTCTTATGGAAAAATTTGTATTGCAATAAATTTGTTTTATCTTAAGCCCTGACCTCTAGAACAAATAAAATTCACATGCGGAAGCTTCCACCGTATACATACATACTTAAACTTGACAGAAAACACCACCACATGACTAAGCCAAATCTCACCGGACTCTTTGCGTTTAGTCTCGTCCTCCTCCTCCTGCTGCGTCTCACTGACTGTTTGGCCCGGTTTTGTGCTGTCTGTCTGTGCGAGTTTACAGTCCATATTTAATTGCACTGATTGCGTATCTGTCTCGTCGTCCGTGTGCGTTTCCTGCTCCTCCATCTCCATGAGTGTGGAAGCCGACACCAAGCTGGTGTGTTTACATACGGAACACGTGTAATCCTCTCCTGTCTGAAGCTCGGTGTCACCCTCCACCAGACGTTTACATTCCAAGTGAAAAAACCTGAAGAAATGATTATTAATTAAATATTAATAACAGTATTTTACTAAATAAATCCTGCCACATTATGAAGACCCTTCTCAGGTATAGTGGCGTTTCTGTCCTAGATTAGTGTCTGATCCAAGAGATGCTTCTGCCCCATACCTTTTGCAGTGATGGCAGGAGAGGAAGTGTTTTTGAAGCTCCGAGTCCAGGCTTTCATTACACAGAGAGCATAGCTGGGTCGAGTCGGGCTGGCTGGAGCAGCTCTCACAAAGCAGACTGCTGCTCCGAGTGCCACACTGCACACACACCCGGCAGTTCTGCAACACACACAGAGTGCATTTAACTTTTCATCACTGCTGTTAAAACGGTGTGTCCGTTACTACAACTTTATATAATTTCTTACAAATCTAATCCTACACTTCCCACCCATGACTTCCTTTACCTTCATCCTCTCCTTTATCGACACAAATTTCCACCTTAACACCAGGTTAGACAAAAAGGTTAAACAAGCCCAGGCCTGCAATCTTACCAGCTGCCCACTGAATCCTTGCTCCTCTTCTTTTACACCCACTTACTTCATAACATACGTTCTTCTACCATGCTGATTACATCCAACTTGTCTTTTCCTTGTCTCCCTCAGACATCACAGCTTCTGGCCAGATCTTGGCATGCATGGCAGACATATTACCGTGCTCATCAGCTGAAACCTAACCATTGAAAAACACAACTGCTTTTCATCCCAGCTGATTAGTCCCCATGCCAGAATCTAGCAACCACCACGGACAATTTCCTGATCTCCTCAACCACTGCTCAGAACCTTGAAGTAATAATGAACAATCAATTATACGATCCTGCAGGTTTATCCTCCACAACATCAAGAGGATCCAGATATTCTTGTCTACTTAGGCTTCTCAGTTGCTTGTGAAGTTTCTTGTAATTTCTAAACTAGGTGGGACTAGAAAGGACCCGAGCTGGAATAACCCTGGTTGCTGGAGCGCAACTGCGCATGTGGGGTGCCGGCGCCTTAACCCACTACACCACGGCGGGTAACATTTTGTTTCTGTTTGCTGATTGATTACCTTACACCTCCATCCATTGGTGGGGATAGTGTCCATCACAGGCTGCAGGCAGAAGGTGTGATAGCCTTTATCGCACATGTCACACACCAGCATCTTGGTGTCCTCTCCAGGGTTCCTGACAACGAAACGGACAGTCAGTTCCCACAGTGTAAAAACTGTCCAAGTGCAAGCCTACACACTGCATCCTCGAATGCGGGGACAGAAGAAGCTGTGGTTCACACTTACTTGCACGTCTGGCACACTTTACACTCCGGACACTGCCAGCCTGCTCGCTTCAGAGGGGTCACACTGATGTCCAAACACATGCCGTGGTAATGAAGCCCACAGCTGGTGCAGAACAGCTGGTCCATTAAATCTCCTGGACTTTCGCACAACACACAGTTCACCTCCGATGCTGCCACCCACACACACACACACACACACACACACACGTGAGAGCAAATCAATATATTTGTAGTCACAGAAATTGTTTAAGAATAATAATTATATTAAGGAATTAGTGTTGTATACACTGCTGTTTAAAAGTTTGGAATTAGTAAATTTTTTTAATGTTTTTAAAAAGTTTCTTATGCTTATCAAGGCATCATTTATTGGATCAAAAATGCTAAAAAAAAACCCACTTTTTTTGTAAAATATCTTTGCAATATAAGATAAGTTTTCTATTAAAATTTTTTTTTATTATATATATTAAGTTTTAGCATCGTCGCTTCAGCCTTCCGTGTCCTATGATCCGTCGAAATCATTCCAATATGCCGATTTATAATTACTGTTGGAAAAAATTTGTGCTGTTTAATATTTTTGGAAGCTATAAAACTTTTTGATCTTTTTTTTTTAAAAACTGTGTTTAATTAAATCAGAAATGTTGTGTTACAAATATACACTACTATTCATAAGTTTGGGGTTAGTCAATTTATTCATTTTTTTAGGACTTTTATTCAGCAAGTATAAGTTAAACGTATAAAAAGTGATAGGAAAGACTTTGATTAGATATTTTTGGAAAATGTTTCTATTTCTGAATAAATGCTGTTCTTTTTAACTTTTTATTCACCAAACATCCAAAGCAAAAATCATCAAAGTTACAAATTATTAATAAGCACAGCAGTTTCCGATAACGCTGATAATAAATCAGCATTTTAAAATCATTTCTACAAAATTGTGTGACATTAAAGTAATTGCTGCAGAACAAATCTGCACTGGGTTACAGGAATACCTAATATTTTATTTTAAGTATATTTAAGCAGGATTACATCAAGATTAATAATTGCAAAAAGGTTTCTTATTATTGCTGTTTTTTCTGTGTTTCTGCTTTAAAAAAGCCTGAAAGAAGCCATTAAAAACATTAAAACTCTTGTTGACCCCCAAAGTTTGTTTTTTCCCCCCAATGAACTGTCATTTTTTTCAAAGAAAATTTAGTGTCTCACATTTACTGACGGCGAGCTCGACGTGTTCCGTGCACCACACCGAGCGCTTCCTGAAATCCTGGAAGGTTCCGGCTCCACCCGCGCATGGATAATGGTACGAGCGTTCACACCCCTCCTCACAGCACTTAATGGATGCTCCAAGGCGCTTACAATATGCACAATGCTTCAGAGACAAACAGAAAGAGAGGGAGAGAGAGTCAGGTCTACGTTAGTGTTTGGCGTGACAGTGTTCACTGTCCCTCCTCTAACCACATCCCTGATAAACTGGTAAATAAAGGATTTCCCGTCAGAGCTCTCAAACCCACAACAATCATCAAGAGCTTCCTCAAAACTATTTATTTCCCTTCTAACCATAAAATCGCTCATGGGTCGCTTTTCATCACGAACGAGGTGTTTTAAACTTCCACACCTACCTCATACAGACACACACACACACACACACGTGCAGATACTCACCATCCACTTCAAAGATTTAATTCCTAATATATCGCATGTCATATATTCTATCTAATCAAGGTTACGTTTTAATGTGGAGATCATCAATTTTATGTTTTACGTTATCTTCTTTATAGTCTAATGATTAAAATACACTAATTAAAGATACATTTTAACTATTTTTTAAACCTTAAACAGGTCTAAAAAAAAGGATGTTCTACTGTAGTAGAGTAAAGTTTTACTGTATGTGATATTAACACGTCACGTTACAGAGAGAGAGACGAGGGAGAGAGAGAGAGAGAGAGAGAGGAGAGAGAGAGAGAGAGAGGAGAGAGAGAGAGAGAGAGAGAGAGAGGAGAGGAGAGAGGGAGAGGGGGAGAGAGAGAGAGAGAGAGAGAGAGAGAGAGAGAGAGAGAGGGGGAGAGCGGAGAGAGAGAGAGAGGAGAGAGAGAGGGAGAGGATGAAGGAGAGAGATGAGAGAGAGAGAGAGAGAGAGAGGGAGAGGAGAGGAGGAGAGAGGGAGAGAGAGAGAGCGAGGAGAGGGAGGAGAGAGATGAGAGGGAGAGGGGGGGGAGGGAGGAGAGGAGAGAGGAGGGAGAGAGACAGGAGAGAGGAGAGGGTAGGACGAAGGGAGAGAGAGGCAGAGGAGGGAGAGGAGGAGAGAGAGATGGGAGAGAGAGGAGAGAGAGAGAGAGGAGAGAGAGAGGGATGAGAGAGAGAGAGAGAGAGAGGGAAGGAGAGAGAGAGAGAGGGAGCGAGGTAGAGAGACGGGGGAAGGGGAGAGGGAGAGAGAGGGAGGGAGAGAGAGAGGAGTGAGAGATCGGAGGGAGAGAGACGAGGGAGGGAGAGAGGGAGGAGAGGAGAGAGAGAGAGGAGAGGGAGAGAGGAGAGAGAGAGAGAGAGAGGGGAGGAGGAGAGAGAGGAGAGGAGAGGAGAGAGCGAGAGGGAGGGGAGGAAGAGGAGGAGAGAGAGAGGGAGAGGAGAGAGAGGGAGAGAGAGAGGGAGAGGGAGAGAGAGAGAGAGAGAGAGAGAGAGAGGGAGAGAGAGGGAGAGACCTTTGCCAAGTCAGATGTGACCTAAAGCCCCTGCTCCCCCTCACCCCAAGTCATCTTAAATATGCGACTTAGGGCTGGGTGATATGATGGTATAAATCGTTACTGCAGAATAAATTGCCAACCGTAATAGATTTTTTTTTTTGTGTGTATACTGCGAGATGTAAATAAGTGGACATGGCTCTCAAACATGCGGCATACGTGAGCCTGAGAAAGACCTGGGCTCGCAAGGATGTTATAGTGTATAATAATTTTTGTCCACTGTAAATATTAGCATAAAATAAAATTACACATACAGTAAAGTAGAATGTTGGTCGTACCACCGACTCTAGTGCGACTTATAAAACTGAGTGTGCAAGTGTGTCCTGGTCTAAACTTACCTCTGTGCTCCCTGAGTGGATGGCTCTGTCCACATAAAGCAGTGATTGGTCCTCTGCCAGACACACGCCATCTGACCACAGAGCACACCGCTGATGAGCCCAAAACTGACCTGCGCACGCACACACACACACACACACACCATTTAAATACACTTCCTGAGCAGCTTCAGTAAGTATGAATCCATCATGGTGGATCTACGTAGGTGATCACCTGACTTGTCGAAGAGAGACTGAACATCCACGTCCTCTGGTAACCCGACATGATGAAGCTCATCCCATGACCTGTGGCCCACTTCCACCGCTCCTCCCCTAGCACGCAACACACAGGAGGAAAAAAATTAGCAGCACAACGATACAAAGGCCACACCCACTTCTTCCGACTGAGGGCACATAGGCCAAGCCTTCTCCTGACTTATTGATGGACAGAGGCCACTTCTTCTTTAGGCTGTTTGAAGGCACACAGGCCTCGCCCACATCATAGCGATTGGTAGCAGTCACAACTGCTGTATTAGGACTGGTACAGGCCACTTTACTTTAATTGGTACAAAGGCTAACCCTAATTCACCGTGGTTGGTACAGAAGCCATGTCATTAGTACAGAAGCACCACCGGCTTCATTTGGGGTGGTACACAGGCCACGACTATTTTACTATGACATTTAAGTCACACCTACATTTCCGAGACTGAAGGCACTGAGGCCACAAATAACACCTTTAACACAACACTTCTCTTTGACTAACAGCGGGAAAGGCATACCTTCTCTAATGGAATTCGACAGGCATACAGGTAGGAAACAACATTACCGGGAATGAAGCAGCATACATCGTCTGACCCATAGACCATGTCCATGGCTCAAAGACGAGCCTGACGCCTCAGGTGACCAGCAATCGGAATAGAAAGCACTGCATTATGGAGCTATATTAGTCTTATTATTAATTCACGCAAAAGACACAATGCACACATGGATAAAAATGTGCATATTCACCTAAACCAATTTAAGTCTCTAAAATAAGAAAATATATTTATTAAATATGCCTCAAAAAAAAGCAAAACACAATTCACAAATATATATAACTATAAAAAATTGTTTGAAATTCCTGACTGTGATTGTGAAAATCGTCAAAGGATCATTTAACCGCACTCAAAATAGAAAAGACAAATAATTAGTAACAAATGATTAGTGATTATGACTTTCCAAATTGTTCGTTAAAGCTTCATATCCTCTCTAATTTAGTCTGATTGCACTAAAGCTGTGCAAAGCTGAGCTGCGTTCTCGGCTGATTGGTTGAATGGTGAGCTTACATCTGATTGGCTTTAAAAGTATGAGTGACCACATTGGAAAGCATTATGGCCTTAGGAAAGTCCTAAATTACACACACAACACACACACACACAAATCCAGGCTGATTCACACATTCAGTCACGATAAACATGTACAATTAGACATTCTTAGATTCTTATACACAGCATATTTGTTAATTCGTAAAATGTATTTTAATATAAATTGTTTTTTTTGTGAATATAGGTTTATATATTTTATTCACTTATGGGTGCGTTGTGTGTTTGGTGTGAATTATTATTGAGACCAATTTAGCTTCATACTATATTCTAATCTAATGAGAGAAACAGGAAGAGAGAAACATAACAGAAAGAGAGAGAGAGAGGGAGGGAGAGAGAGAGAGAGAGAGAGAGAGAGAGAGGGCAGCATTTAAATGTCAGCCGTCTGCACCGAGACGTGGCCTTTTACAGGAGTTTTTACAGACAGCGTGCTGGATCTGTTGACGCTCTTCCATCACGATCCATCAGTGTGAAAGTGCAAGAGCATGAGAGAGTGCGAGAGGAGGAAAGTGTTAATTCGCACTTGACATTCAGCAGCTGGAGGCTTTGACTCACAGGCACGTTAATTTAGCTGATATTAAGCGTAAAGTCACAGAGCGTTGCGGCCCTTCGCAGAAATGACTCACTGATGACGGAAGATCGGACGTGTGGTAGAACACGTCGCCTGCCTCCGGTTGTCTAATTGACACTGTGGGCGTGTCCCAAAGAGCACAAGTTGGAATGTAGGCGTGTCTGGGATAGTCCTTAAAAATTAGATTATCACTTGATGGGTGTTACTCAGTGGTGTGCAGTCAGAGCCAGCAAGTCCTTCTCTGCTGTCCTACTTTCACAACCTAAATTCTAATATTTGTTTCATTAAATTGTATTTGTAATTGTATTTATTCCCAAAAGTTTATTCTTTTCATTTTGTAGCGTTTCTCCCGGCTGCACTGCTTCCAGTACGTGTGTGTGTGTGTGGATGTTTGATTTTTTTGTCCAATCAGATTTGAGTTTTTATGTGTTGCCATGTTAATATAATCTGTCAACGCCTTCAGAATCAGTAGGGCTGCCCATGAAACTTAAACTATATTAGCAGTGGCAGATTGATCATTTGTCAATATTATTAAGGACTGTTTCTTTAACCAATCAGTTTTTTTAACCCGCCTCCTGAAGTCTCTAACTGGCGCACAATGACATCAGCATTTTCCGTCTTCTGATTGGTTGATCAAAGTAAATTCTTACAGCCTAGCAAAACACGCCTGTACAGGTGAATTCGAATTTTTACGCCCACAATGGCTGACAGAGGAGGAGAAATTAACTATGTCTCAGACATATTCAAAAATCATTTTTAAGGCTGACTTTTCTGTAAGAGTTAGTCATTATGAGGAGAGGTTGGCTAACCCTGAAGATAACTAGCTTGTCTCAGCCTGGAAAAGAGTTTGTTCACCACTTCCAGACCAGCTCCGGCAAACAGTAACGCTGACTTAAAGCCTTTAAATGTATTAAATATTTTATTTATTTTTTAATGTTTTTGTGATGTTAAATTAATATTACAATAAATATTGATTCCAAATGATGTATGTGGCACAGGTTGTATTGTAGAGGTTTGGAGTTTCTTAACTGATTTTTTTTGCTTTAATAAAAATGGTTTTCACCCTTAATATGTGAAATGTATCTCTCTGTTATTCCACACCGTGTTACATTGAGTTTTTGTATAATACTGATGGTTTCTATAATCACAACGTGATAGTAGTGGTATTAAGAGGTGTATCCGTTGAGTAAGTACCCAATGAAGGCCCAGGTACCAAATGCACCACCCGCCACTGGTGTTACTAAAAGCCATAGATGGAAATGAGGGTGTGTCTTTAAGCCTGTGTGTAAAAATGAATGTTGCAGAGTGGACAGGGCTTAAAGATTTTAGCGCTAACGTGGAAGCCAAGCCTTGAATCACAGCCTCTCTTGTATTTTTTTTCCTCCTTTACTTCCCTGACCAACTGAGAGTATGTGTGGTTGACAGAGTAGAGCTGGCTCACTGCCAGCTTCACACTCATGCTGCATTACATCATCATGGCTCCCGATTGGTGCCGAAGCAAATTAGGCAGCCTTCCAGCGAGGGCCCTTTATAGGGCTGAGTCTCACATCCTGTTCTGCACAACTCCCAACTGCATGATGGGTAATCACAGGGTAAACGGGTGCATGCTATCATAACAAGAAGCATACAGCTCTGAGTAACGTAGCTGTCGACAGGTGAGAGATGACTAAATGATTTACTGAATTTACTGTCTCAGTATTGGCTCAGTATTGGCTCAAACAACAACATTTAAATAACATTCAGGGGTCCAACAACAACCTTCTGCAAATTCTTGATTTGGGGTCTCTAAGTACCTTTCCAGACCGCTGGGCCTCCCTGATTGGCTGTTGTCATGGTTACAGCGGAGCGAAGGGTCACATCCTGGCGTGGCCTCGAAGAGCTTCAGTTCACCCTGACCGAGCAAACTCCGTGCTCCACAGTAACAAAAGGCACAGAGCCGCTCGCTGTAGGACCAAGCATGCACACACAAGCACACACACACACACACACACACACACACAAAGAATTAGGAAAATCAAGCCCTGCATCATCATACACATAAAAATTAAGATGGAGAAGATGATTAGGAAAAAGAGGGAGAAGCAAGTGAAAGAATTAGATGGAGAAGGAAAAGGATTGTACAAATTGATTAGACAGAGAGGGTCTGAGGAATTATGAGGACAAGATGGAGGGGAAAAAAGGACAGGATTAACCCTGTAAAACGCCTGGTTATAAAACTGCATCACTCAAAAATCGGTGAAAAAAAAATTGCGATAAGTTTGGCTTGCCATAATTGTGCAATTGGTTTAATAATTCATTTTTACTAACTTTTGCATTCGTTTCCATTTTAGCTTTGAAACGTTCAGACCGAAACACGAATCTAAATCTGCCTCCGCCATTAAACTGATGATAGTAGCGAGTATTAGCCAATCAGAGGAAGAACAGCACAAGTCTTCACAGAATGTGGATAGGATAGTTTGCATAATGCAAACCTCTAAAATGCTGAACAACTTGAAAAAACAGGTAAAAATCCATCCGGTATTAGTTTAAAACATGAGACGCTATTTGGTTCTCAAATAGGAGAGGAGGAGGAGGAGGAGAAAGAAGAGAGGGATTAACAGACAGGGGAGAAATGAGAGCGGGATAAGCAGATGGAAGAGAAAGAAGAGAGGGATTAACTGATGGACGAGAAAGAAGAGCGGGTTTAGCAGATGAAGGAGAAAGAATATAGCAATTAACAGACGGAGAAGCAAAAAAGAGAGGGATTAACAGATGGAAGAAAAAGAGAAGAGAGATTAACAGATGGAGGAGAAGAAAGAGAAGAGAGATTAACAGATGGAGGAGAAATAAGAGAGGGATTAACAGATGGAAGAAAAAGAGAAGAGAGATTAACAGATGGAGGAGAAATAAGAGAGGGATTAACAGATGGAGGAAAAAGAGAAGAGAGATTAACAGATGGAGGAAAAAAGAGAAGAGGGGATTAACAGATGGAGGAAAAAGAGAAAGAGAAGAGGGATTAACAGACGGAGGAAAAAGAGAAGAAGGGATTAAAAGACGGAGGAAGGAGGAAAAAGAGAAGAGGGATATTAACAGACGGAGAAGAAGGGTATGGAAAACTGGAGAGAAAGGCGATGAACACGATGAAGGAGAAAGAAGAGAGGGATGGACAGATGAAGGAGAAAGAAGAGAGGGATGGACAGATGAAGGAGAAAGAAGAGAGGGATGGACAGATGAAGGAGAAAGAAGAAGAGAGGGGATGGACCAGATGAAGGAGAAAAGAAGAGAGGGATGGACAGAGAGGAGAGGGCAGAAAGAAGGAGGGATGGACAGATGAAGCAGAGAAAGAAGAGAGGGATGGACAGATGAAGGAGAAAGAAGAGAGGGATGGACAGATGAAGGAGAAAGAGAAGAAGAGAAAGAAGAGAGGGATGGACAGATTGGAGGGGGAAAAAAAAGAGAGGGATATGCTAAATGTTCTGGTGGATGTGGTGAGAAAGATGTTTTTAACGATGTCTCCAGATACCAAACCCTCCTCTTTAACAGAGCAGAGAGCTATCAACACCAGTATGTGTGTGTGTGTGTGTGTGTGTGTGTGTGTGTGTGTGTGTGTGTGTGTGTGTAGACTGATAAGGCAACTGACTCAACAATCAATACAAAATGACTTTTTTTTCAAAACAAAAGAATTGTTTTCTTTTTTTTGACGTAAAAAAATAAAATAAATAAACACGAGCAAAAGTAAGAAAAGAAAAATAAGTTAATAAAAAAGAAAAAGACAAAAAAGGAAACACAAGCCGGGGAAAAAATGAAAAGAAAATGAAATGAAAAGAGAAAGAAAAAAGCAAGGAAACAAAAATGACAGAAAGCAAAATAAAAAAACATTACAGTAAAAATGCAATTAAAAATTAATAAATGAATCATTTAAAAACAAAAAAGAATAAAAATACAGGAAAAATAATATTTTAAAATAATTTAACAAATTTAAAAGATAACGTAAAAATGAAATGTGAAGAAGCTATTGGCATCTTCCTCTAAAACACACACACAGACTCACACACAGACTCAACAGACTCACACACTTACCCCTCCCACATTAGGAAGTGAGTCAGCTGTGTGTGTGTGTGTGTGTGTGTGTGTGTGTGTGTGTGTGTGTGAAACAAAGAAAAAGACAGCGAGAGACCGAGAGAGATAGCAAAAAGAGAGAGAGAAAGAGAGAGAGGACACAGAGAAAAACAGAGTGTGTGTGTGTGTGTGTGTGTTTTACTAACCTGTTTTCAGCTCTTCCGCAGGCCGACAATGTTCCCGCCTCTTTCGCCTCCGTAGAAATCGTCTGCACAGGACAAACTTCCTCCTCTCCGTCTCTGGGAACAGATGCTGTGGCCACGCCCTCAAAGTCTTCCTGCACTCCGCCAGTGTCCATCCCATCAGCGCTGTCCTCATCCTCCAACACGGCCTTACCTCTGCCTCGATTCCTGACACACACACACACACACAGACAGAGACAGAGACAGACAGACAGAGAGAGAGAAAACACAGGAGGTTATTCAGGAGTTGTCATCTACTTAAAAGTGCCAATTGTATGTAAAACGTTTGGACACACACACCACACACACACACACACACACACACACTGAGTGCCCATCACTGCCTAAGTCCCGATGCAACACACCTGAGTATCAGTTTATCAAGGTGATAATTGACAGCCTTGCAAATTAAACTGCATGTCCAAGACACACAAACACACACAAACAATGACAGGAAAGATAAATAAACAGAGAGAGAGAGAGAGAGAGAGAGAGTGTTGTGAAAAAGATTAAAGGAAAAAAAAAAAAAAAACAGAACAGCAAGAAAGAAAGGAGGGAAAAAATCTAAAACAGGGAAATGCAAAATGAAAGAGATACTGAAAGAGAAAGAAAGACAGAGAAAGAGAGAAAGAGAGAGAGAGAGAGTTGGACAAAATAGTGGGATGGAAAGATGTAGGAAGTTAAAGATAAAAACCTAAAGAAATAGAAATAAGGAAAAAAGAGGATGAAAGTTGGGGAGAGATGGAGAGGAAAGCTATAGAAAAGAGAAGATAAAATTGGAGATATGGGAAACAGAAAAAGAAATAAATAAAGATGAACAGATAAGGTAATAAACATAACGGATGGATAGAGAACAGAAAGATGAACAGATGGAGAATGGAAAGATAAAGAGAGCAAACAGATGGAGCGATATAAGAGTACAGAAATAGAAACGGGGGAGGGGAAAAAAGATGGAAGATGAAGAGTGAAGAGTTAGTGTCATGATAAAGAAAGAGTAGTGATGAAGAGATGGAGTGAAGTAGAGCTAGAGTGATAAACAATAAAGAGATATGGCATGGAATAATAGGAAATGGCATGTAGGAGTGATAGAGAAATGGAGTTATGAAATAATAGGGATTGTAGACATGGAGAAATGAGTGATGAAATGATAGAAAATGTTAATATGGAGTGCAGGATTGATGAGGATATGAAGCGATGGAGAGATGAGTGATGAAATGATAGAGAATGTAAAATATGGAGTGAAGGATTGATGAGGAGGATGATGAAGCGATGGAGAGATGAGTGATGAAATGATAGAAAATGTTAATATGGAGTGCAGGATTGATGAGGATATGAAGCGATGGAGAGATGAGTGATGAAATGATAGAAAATGTTAATATGGAGTGCAGGATTGATGAGGATATGAAGCGATGGAGAGATGAGTGATGAAATGATAGAAAATGTTAATATGGAGTGAAGGATTGATTGATGATAGGATATGAAGCGATGGAGAGATGAGTGATGAAATGATAGAAGAATGTAAATATGGAGTGAAGGATTGATGAGGATATGAAGCGATGGAGAGATGAGTGAGATGATGATGATGATAGAATGTAAATATGGAGTGAAGATTGATGAGGATATGAAGCGATGGAGAGATGAGTGATGAAATGATAGAGAATGTAAATATGGAGTGAAGGATTGATGAGGATATGAAGCGATGGAGAGATGAGTGATGAAATGATAGAGAATGTAAATATGGAGTGAAGGATTGATGAGGATATGAAGCGATGGAGAGATGAGTGATGAAATGATAGAGAATGTAAATGAAGGATGGAGTGAAGGATTGATGAGGATATGAAGCGATGGAGAGATGAGTGATGAAATGATAGAATGTAAATATGGAGTGAAGGATTGATGAGGATATGAAGCGATGGAGAGATGAGTGATTGAAATGATAGAAAAATGTTAATATAGAGTGAAGGAAGGATGATGAGGATATGAAGCGATGGAGAGATGATGAGTGATGTGATGAAATGATAGAAAATGTTAATATGGAGTGAAGGATTGATGAGGATATGAAGCGATGGAGAGATGAGTGATGATGAAATGATAGAAATGTAAATATGGAGTGAAGGATTGATGAGGATATGAAGCGATGGAGAGAGATGAGTGATGAAATGACAGAGAGATTATGGAGTGCCGCGAGTAAATGAGTGATGGAGAGATTCCGGTCAGTCAATACCATCATCACGTGACAAGTGAAAGCCACAACACAAAACTGGTTTAAACCTGTTATAGATACACGAGTGCTTCTATAATTGTGGGGTATATTTAATGTCCGAAGCATTTACTTTTACAAATATATAGATATATAGATAGATATTTTGCCAATATCTGTTTTTTTCATTTATAAAAGCTCTAAATAAAAGTATTTTTCCAAATTCTTCTACATTAAATTGTTTAAAATCACAAATGTGTCCATAAGGTTACATCAATTCCATTACTATAGGAGACTTTGCGTAATTATCTCCCCTAACTATATAAGATACAGGAAGTGATGTCACGCTCCCTCAGTGAAATGATGTAAAGCACTGAAAAGGATGTGTTCTTTCTCTCTCTTTCTCTCTCTTTCTCTCTCTTTTAAAAGGTTATAAATTGCTGTTATTGACAATTCCTGTTGCCAAGGTTAACAGTGTTGACAAGCAATCTTCTCTCCACTGTTCCCTTTTAGGGGTCGCCACAGTGAATCATCTGTCTCCCCCTAACCCTAACTCACTAACTTCATGTCCTCGTTTATCGCATCCATATACCTCCTCTTCGGTCGTTATACCTCCAATGCTTTAAAGAAATCAACATCATTCATTTACATTTATGGCATTTTTGTTTATACAACTGAGCAATTGGGAGTTAAAGGCTTTGCTCAGGAGCCCAACGGTAGCAACATGGTGGTGCTGGGAATCCAACACCGACCTTCCAGGTATCAGTCCAACACCTAAGCACTTTGTTCCCGAATCACCCACATGCAATGCACATGGAGAAAACTGCAAAAAAATCACTGATATTTGTTATAGAAGGTTTAGTTGAAACTAAATATTTGTATTGATGATTGTAATTTTAATCATTTTACACAATTGTTATTTAGTGTTTTACAAATGTTGTTGATTCATTAATTTTACGCTACCAAAACCTGGAGAGTGTCGGCCCAAAGAGCTGCCAGAAATTTTGTTATTTTGCAAGCACTGAGGAGTTTGGTCTTCCATCGCTATGGCTAGCTTTACTTTCATTACAGAACTTCGTAGCTTTACTATATTTATGTAGCTCTAAAATATTCATATGTCCTTCACACGGGAACCCCAGTACAGAAAACACAGCATAGCTAGCGAGCTTTCTCACTAAGGGTTAAACTTAAGTGCAAAGTCAAACATGTGCATGCGCCTTCCAGTTCGGTACCTTCCAATTCAACACTGCCAAGCCTGAAGAGACAAATGGTGGGGGTGGGGAGAAAAGAACGAGGGAGAAGAAAACATAAGCGAAAAAAAGAGAAGAAAAAAATTAAGAAAAAGAGAAAGGGGGTGGAGAGAGCAAGAGTGATGATGACAGAAAGAACATAAAAAGAAAGAGAGAGAGAGAGAGAGAGAGAGACTCGGAGAGTAACCGGAGAGAGAGAGAGAGAGAGAGAGAGAGAGAGAGAGAGAGAGGGAATGAAAGGAGAGACACACAAAAAAAGAAAAGAGCGGAAAAAGAAAAGAAACGAGACTAGCGAAAGAAAAAGGGATAACTCAGTGTTGGCTCATTGGGTGAAAGGGACACCCCGGAATGGAGTTTGGACTGGCACCAACCAATAACAGCAAAGTAAATATGGTGGTTTTACACTTTTAGGCTGCTGAGTTCTGCTTTTTATATTTGGTCAATATAACAAGTTACAATGTTAGTGTGTGACGCGTTGGAGATTTCTCCGGTGTAAGGAACCGTTACTGTAACCTTCATAAAAAGAGGAACATCATTTACTGTAGTCTTCTCTAGGCTCATACTAACGAACCAACTAATTGGCATAAGTCGCGTATAGATGTGTAAACTGACCCAGGAAATGCTAATCTAACAGTAAACTACAATTATTACCGCTTAACTCATCAATTCATTCATTTAGTTACTAAACATTTCGGCGCTAAGAATTTCTCAGACACTGGTTAAATTAGTGACTTCATGCGAAGGTGTAATTTCACTGCATTAAATATTGATAGTTTTGATAATTTGGTGCTACTTACACAGTTGTGGATACATGCTAATGTGTAAAATCGCTAATTGTTGCCAATAAATGCAGCGAATCCTCTTAGGTTTATGAGACGAAGAACTACACATGAGGATCTTGTCCATGATCACAAGTCACTAAGAAAACAATCGGAAACATCGGTAACGCACTTCGCAGTGAAGTCCTGCAGTTCTGGCAAAGTCCTCCTAGCGCAAGAAAGCACATGTACAGACCTGTCTGAAGTTTGCAAATGAACATCTGAATAATTCAGAGGTGAACTGGGTGAAGGTGTTGTGGTCAGATGAGGCCAAAAATCAAGCTCAATGGCATCAACTCAACTCTGCGTGTTTGTTGGAGGACGAATGCTGCCCATGAACCCAATCTAAACTCAAACATCAAGCATAAAGCTGACATTACGCTTTGGGGTGTTTTGCTGCTAAGGTGGTTGGCTTCCCGGTGGTGGGGCTTAAACCCAGGTGTTTCTGGTCTTCAGATCAACAGCTGGCGGTTGTGGGGCTTGAGCCCAGGCCTTCCTGGTCTTTAGATCAGCAACTGAGCGCCTTAACCATTTGAGCCACCACTGCCCTTACAGTGGGCTCGCCCGTCGTTAAACCTTAATCACATACTCTTATTTTGCAAATGGTTCAAATACTTATTTCCCTCATTAAAATAATAGGTTACGAATAAACCTACCATCTAAATTATAGACTGATCATTTCTTTGTCAGTGGGCAAACATACAAAATTACCAGGGTATCAACAATTTTTCCCCTCACCGACTGTCAGTTTAGAACACATGCTTTGTGGATTCATTGCTAAGTTTAATAAAAGAGTGACGTTTAGCATTGGCACATTGTTGTTAAGGTCTGTTACTGTATAAGCATTTCAAAAAGTGCAAAGCTTAAAGCATTCAGCCGCAAGAAACAACCACTTTGGTAGCTTTAACAAAGATAAACTGAATTTATACAGTAAACAAAATGTGATTTTTTTTATTTATTTAATTATTCAATTTGTCTATCTGAATCTCCAGAAACACATAAAGGACTGTTTATTTAATTAGCATCTTTGTTTTATTGTATTCCACGTACGTATCTAACGTGTTCCATTGTATATCTATGCTTATAATTTGTGCTAAATAAATTATGCAGATGCCCGACTTTGCAAAATCACCTCAAACATTCTAATATAATGATTTTTTCCCCAAACAGAGCTATTCCAAGTTTGTTAGACAGCGACGTGCTTGTTTATATATTGTGTGACGTCACATGCACTACAGCAGCTGGCAATCAACGTGGTGGTCATGGAAACTGACACGGCCCCAGCTGAAAAAACGTCTGGTTTGCAGGTCCGCTTTAGTGGGACATGACTAGCATGCGGGAAAAAACACTTTCACCCGCACAAACGGAACAATTACAGACACGCGTTTAGTCGAATCCACTTCGGCGCTGCAGTGTTAACGCAGTATGGAGTGACGTTTGTCACTTTATCACACTGAACTCACAGAACAACAAAACCCCAAACACATACAGACACAAATTCCAAACAAGTCAAAACAGTTTCTAATCAAAGCAAAACAACTCGCATTAATACAGAAACAATGCCAGGTGACATAATCAGCCACAAAAATAACAATATTAATAATATTATTAACAACCTAATCACGCACAGCATTTAATTAAAACCGGGAAAAAAAAAAAAGATTTTTCCAGCTTTTTTAAAGCGGTGTTTTTTTGTGTGGACGTGACTAAATAAATATATAAATAAATCAATCAATAATCGAGGGACTCACTTCTTTCTCTGCCTGGGTGTGGATCCAACATCCTTTCGAGGACGGCCTCTGGGCCGTCTGTCGTTGTGGGCGGGACTTCCTGAAGGCGTGGCCACAGATCCACCCACAGGCGGCGAGAGTCCTTTATCAGAGGAATCCAAAATCTTCTCCTCTGATGACATTCTGGGAAAGAAAAAGCAGATAAAAACCTTTCAATCTTTCTATTTTAGTGGTTTCATGAAGCGTTAATTTCTTTTATCTTGAGAACTGATGGAACTGGCACCAAAACACTACAGCCCCCAAGACAACAAGAGGGAATCATGTTAATTATGTTAGCATTCGAGGAAAATAATTACGATTCCACAAAAGTGAGAACAGGCAGGGCCACGTGATTCAGTTTGGCAACTCAGCATGTTTGATTCACTTCCCAAATCGATTTTGATGCTCCCGCCGTCTAGCGTAATCACGCGAATGTGTTGGTTTAAAAGTTAATCAAAGTTCTCCATCCAAACCCCTAATCATGATAAAGAATCATTTCTCACTGGGATCTACTTGACTCACATCTGTAACTATTTGCCCGCATTTACACTGCACGTATCAAGATACCCTAATTCTGATTTTTTTTGTGGCACAGATGGGATATGACCCAAGATCGTGTAGTAGTTTCAGTTCATTCCTATGATGAAATAAATTGGATGTGTGTATTAGCGTCTGCCTCGGGCTTTCCTTCTCCCCCCCCGCATAAAGGGACCATTGTTTTTTTTTAACCTTTAAATATAATAATCACTTTATCTTTGTCCATTGATTATTGCTTCGTATTTACTCTTTTTCCTCCGGTCAGTACGTCCTTTGGTTGATGTAAATGCAGCTCAGGTTTAAAAGATGTAAGCGGGTTTTAAATTTAGCGAAGATTTATGTGCTTAGCAAAAATAAAATACAGAAAATCACTAGTATATAAACATGGATGGGACGACTGACGAGCACCGATTATGAGGCTGAAACTAAACTGATTAGAGTGTGAACACGTCCTGACTGACTGACTAGAGTGTGTAATCAGGGTGACTAACATCAGTCTGTATCAGGGTAAAGCCTAGGGGGCTACTCCATAATCTATCATATTCTATATATCTATCTATATATATCTATATATAGATATATATCTATATATATCTATATAGATATCTATAGATATATATAGATATATATAGATATATCTATAGATAGATAGATAGATATCTATATATATCTATATATAGATATATCTATATAGATATATCTATATATAGATATATATATATATCTATCTATATAGATATATATAGATCTATATATATATATAGTATCTATCTATATTATATCTATATATATATATATCTATATAGATATATAATTATATATATATATATCTATATATATAGATATATATATAGATATATATATATAGATATATTATATAGATATATAGATATATTATATATGTCAACACTACAGATAAGATTTATGCTGAATTCTTAAACACCACATCAGGGGATCATGTGACTCATAAGCTTGAATGTGGACACAGACATCTGAGTCTCAGCAGCGTTTGTTCTGCCTGCTGTATATTAAAGTTGTACATCTGCTTTGTCAGCATCATCTCCAGAAAATTCTAGAAGGCCTCATCAGCGTGGAGCTGCGACTGTGTAAGTGTGTGTGTGAGTGTGTAGACATGGACGGACAATACGACAAAAATACGTTATGGCGCTCTTCAGTGGTGTTGCCAGTGCACTAATCATGCCTCACGATACAGGCACTATTGTCTAGTGGTACAGTGATGTGCGATAATTTAAAAATTATATCATCAACATGTTTCTTAAACACACAGACCTGCATTTGAAGTTTTTTTACAGCCGAGCAGAGATGATACAAATTGTGCTTTGTTTTCAGGCAACTAAAGATTTGTGGTTTTACTTCTTTATGTGACTACAAGATTTAAACGGGGAAAATTTTGTACGTTTGCCCACTGACAAAAATAATCAGACTATAATTTTAGTAGTAGGTTTATTCTAACGGTGAGAAGCAGAATAACAAAATCCAGAAAAACACACAAAAAAAAAAGTTAGAAAGTGATTTGCAATTTAATGAGCGAAAGAAGTATTTGACCCCTTCGCAAAACAAGATGAAGCACTTGGCAAAACCTTTGTTTGGCAGTCACAGAGGTAGACTGAAACTTAATTTGTGTTTCTTTCATTTACAAATAATCGCATCATCTGTTGAATTTTCACTAAGCTGCTGGTCTTAAAGCCCATTCCAGCTTTGTCCCGGACATCCATGGACAGCTCTTTGGTCTTGGCCATGGTGGAGAGTTTGGAATCTGATTGATTGCTTCTGTGAACAGGCGTCTTTTATACAGGTAAGGAGCTGAGATTAGGAGGAATCCTATTAATCGTTTTCTGTAAAAAAAGACACATGAAGGCCAGAATTCTTGCTGATTGATTTGGGACCGAATACTTATTTCACTCAATAAAATAAAATACAATTTATACTCTTTTTTTAAATGTGTTTCTAACCATTTTCTGTTATTCTGTCTCTTACTGTTAGAATAAACCTATAAAAAGTTTTATCCATAGACAGATCATGTCTGTGTCAGTGGTCGAATACACAAAATCAGCAAAGGATCAAACGTTTTTTTTCCCCCACCGTAAACAGATCTTTAGTCTGTCATTCTTTTATAAAACAAATACTGGCATATTCTTTAGACGCTTCTTCATTTTGGCACTAAACTGACTGGCTCATCTTATCAAGATTAGCTGGCTATAAAAGCTTTGTGGCTTGTTGATTAACGCATATTCCAACAAACATCCGCGTGCCAGATATTTTACTACTCAAATTGGCCCAAAACCATTTATTATTATTTTTAGAAATATGATAATCGCTTCTATGTCGCAAGCCGCTGCGATATTCATATCACGATTTGTGCATTTGAGATATTTCGATAAGTTTGATATATTGTGCAGCCCTATTTAAGGTTGATTATTTTGTGTGATGTCTGACAGCTTTGTTGGTGTTGCCTGTAAATAACGACATTGCTTAACGTCTATAACCTTTAAAATCTTTGTTCATAAGCATGGTTACGTGATGGCCATGCGTTTTTGCATCACTAACGTGTTATTGCATAAGCCTTTGGTTGGGCTGAAATATCTAAAGTCCAGCCTATGACTATGACACTGAAAAGAGATGAGGATGAGGAAGACAGTCCAGCATTGGAGATTAGAACATAGTCCCATTCGCTGCTGAAGAGATCGTAAAGGCAGTTTTCTATTTCTGCATTAATTAGCAAACAAGGAAATGCTATATAATGAACCCCAAGAAATAACAATATTAAAAAAAGGTCAACATGTCCAGTTTCTGGAAGGTCCCGGCTTTCTAAAGTCGTTTTTCTTTTCAACTACTTAATTAACGAAAACACCCTTAAAAAAAGTCATTCACATCATTGATCTGTCCTGAAAACCGAGGAAATTCAGCCAATCAGTGTTTATCTTTTAAACCAAGCAGGTATGGACTGGAACCTGGGCATGTTGTCTTACATAGCCCGTAAAAAGGAGATGGTGTTGATGAACAGGACTACAGCTGAAAGACGTTTCAGACTATTGTAGCTGATCCACTTCCTTCTAGCCACCTGTGTGTTCAGCTGACGGGGCACGTTGCCAGCGTGATTCTGCCGTTCTTACCAGGAATTATGCGGGATCCCTCACTAGGTATGAGTAAACAGTTACAGTCCACACGCCTGGATCGCCCCGGGTGCCAAAACAATGGACACATGCTGTCCATGGTGCTACGTCAGAAGTCTCTCTCACATGCCATACGTCACAGAACCGGACACCCAACTACAGCTGGCACTAAAGTCCGACATCCTACTAGAAAAAAACAAATTCCCTACGGGCTTTTGTGTGTGTGGACAGATAAAGCCAGGTCTCTAACTGGTCATGTTTGGTGACTTGTGAGTTTTTATGATGATGCCAACAAACAAATGAGTAGTATTAATAAAAATAACTATTACATTAATAATAATAATAATAATGTTATTATTGCATTTGCTTAGGGGTGGATACAGATTTTCAGCTTCCTACACCCATTGTTTGTTGCCTGGATCGAGAATTTAAGGTCTTCAAGTTATTTCCTAAAGCTCGATTTACCATTTCATCAATTTACACATAACACAAGGAATAAAATCAACCGAGGAATCGAGCCCAACATGGAGCCGTGGCGTAACCAATAGTGGCAGGACAGCAGGATGGAAGTTGGTACTAGACAGTTTACACAGCTTTTTAGACATAAAGAATCTTTTTGGTGTGGAAACGGGTTTAGTTTGAAAGGTATTCAGTGTTGAGGAACAAAAAGAAGAGGGAAAAACTGAAGGTCTTTTGTTTAAGCACTGAACACAAAGCAAAGTGGTTCACATAAGGGGGGCATGTCCATGCTTTGTTCAGCTGACTCCGAAGCTGCGGTTCTGGTGGGGAAAAACGCATTTTACAACAATGTTTAATTTAGTTTCTGTAAACCAAAAGAAAAAAAACTGTTTTAGAAAGGATTTAAACATTAGACCCCCTTAGGAACATTAGACCCTTAGGACACCGGCTGAAAGTGCCGAGTCTTAGATGATTATTTTTTTTTAGTATTAGCCATTTCCGGGAGAAGTGCAGTTTAGCTCTGGAAATCAATTAAAACCAGTGTTTACTTTTTAAAAAAAAAAAAGTTAATACGACAACAAAAAAAAACCCATAATAAATCCATGAATGTTTTGCTAACTCTTAGCTTAGCATCATCACTCAGGCCAACTTGGACAACGACGCGGTATGAAGCCGGAGTTACCGCGAGGAAACATGGCAAAACCTGGCGTTTATTTGACTCACACGGAGCTTTGGGAGATTTTTAAACGTGCTTGTAAGAAAACCCCGTTTTAAAGAAAGCGCAAAAAAAGAGAGAGAGAAAGAGGGAGGATAAATAAAAACTGTCAGGTGACGTGTTAGCTCAGCTAGCCGGAGGACTGAAGAGGAAACGTGATACCTAGCAACTAAAACCGTTTCAAACTTGTGCTCGTGTGAACGCACGCTTACCTTTTTATATAACCCTAGAAATGTATGTCCTTCATGTCAACAACGGTTTGAGGACATGTAGTACTTTTTTTGGTGGAGTGTTTTTGAGGAGAACGAGGAGGAGGAGGAGGAGGGGGAGGGGGATATTGGGGGAACAGACCACTATGTCGACATGAAGACTCCCGAATGTGAAAAAGAAAATCCAGTTTAACGTTACACTCCAAAATCCCGGTCAAACACGTAACGGTAACATCCAAATATCCGACATGCGATTTCCTTAATTTGATTCCCTGTTGATTTGGATTTTGTTTTTATTCCGTTTTATTCATCCCCACGTCGCGAAATCCTTCAGGGTTTTTACATCCCTGCGTTCTTGGGCTTTTCTTCCCAACGATGCTCGCCTCCGAAAGCTGATTTCCCTCCGATATACTTATATACAATCCTGTGGCAGTGACAGAAACCCTTATTTCCATGAAAAATACACAACAAAATCATATAAACCGCGAGTTTCGGTCCGAGATTATTCCGTTTTGTAGCTCAGCTCCTGGGCAATTTTGAACAAAAAAATAGACACCACTGTTTATAGAGAAACATCCAAAAATAAGATCACATTTCCTTCCGGTTTTCAAGTTCAACGAGTCACACGATCAAAGGAAACATCTCCAGACGAATATTCCGTCCAAAATTAATCGTGTCTTAGGAAAAAAAAAAAACCCTAGTAAGACACAGATATTAAAGTTGTAGCTCGCACTCCAACGGTAGCCATATTTGAGTGCGGACACATCACGACTCTGTATTCTCACGCAACAGAGCTGAGAAGTAGTTCCTCAGATTAGGCCAAAAGCAGTTTCGTCTGCGTGTATGTCAACAAATATGTTATTTTTTTATTGACTTTTACAATAAACGATTAGATTAACGCTATATTCGACCATACTGACAGTGAGATATATAGAAAAAAGATGTTCGCAAAAAAAATAAACTGACCCTACGGAGGGATACACTGGAACGCTCAGCAGGTGAGGCGACCTTTTTTTAGCGGATGTGTGGAAGACGTGGTGCGAATCGTTGGAACGGATCGGATTCTCTTTCATCAGAAAGATGAGAACGATTATTCAAAGTGCAAATAGAAGATTTTTCAGTTCTACGGATAACACGAAAGCTATGTATTACCGCTGCTTCAGCAAAAGTTTATAAAGTCACGGAAAATTATTTTGGAAAAGCATTTAGATGTCTTTCATCTTTGTCACTTTATGGGGACTTAAAAATCACTTAGGGGTGGAGTTCAACAAATATAAACAATAAGGGAAGATCTTAATCTTACCTAATACACATATAATTATATATATATATATATATATATATATATATATATATATAGATGTCTGTCCATCTGTCTATTATTTAGACACTCGGGGACAGTTATCAATTATCCTCTTTATAAAATGTAATATTCCTTCTCTGAAAAATATCTGATAAAACACTTCAGCCACGCGTTGAATTCTAACATTATTGGGTTTTTGGGGTTTTTTTTTTTTTTACAATATTTGAATATTTTGACCGCATCACCAGTCTGTATTCTCAGGCACTAAAGTAGTCCCTCAGTGCAACTTAAAACCAATAAAGGTTTTGTCTGTCATTTTTAATACATAAATAATATGTATGCTGTATTGAAATATAACGAAAGTATTGGTTATTAAAAGAAAAAATACACAACATTTTCCGTAAGAAATATAAACTGACCTTGCGGATGGATATATAGGAAGACATTTATTTGCTATATTTTCTATGGGCGTGTATCAGTGATGCCGTGGTCACCTGCGGATTTTTTCTAAATTCGCCTTGCAATGTCGTCTGTTGTTAAAAAAGTGCAAATAAATAAATAAATAATTAAAAATGGAGTTGTATTATGCACACACATATCAGCATACTTTTCATTTTAATTATTCCGCACTTGTACAAACAACCTGAAGTCCGTGATAAGAGAACGTACAAAAAAACAGTAATTTTACTTAACAAATGTAAAATATGGTAATAAATCATAAAATAGTCGTCTCGTCTATTGATTCCAATGACCCGACTCACTAGACGGAATCCATGCTCTGAAGGGGCCGAAGACAGAACGTCATATATGAAATTGTCTGATGAAGTTCTTCTTCTGGTTTCGGCCACAGCGCCACCCAGAGAAAACCCAGTGCATTATTGTTGACGTGAAAACGCAATAAACGTGTGATTAAACCTCAATAAGCGCTTTAGTGCCGCTATCAGTCATGGTCTGTATTATTTTGGGGTACAAAACAAATTTTAAATACCTTAATTATTTTTCTACATTAATATTCTATTAAACGTAATGATTTACACGGGGTTATTTCACTTTCAAAGATATTTCATGCCGTTCCTTTTCCGATTTTTGTAGAAAACCGCCACATATATATATATATCTATTATATATATAATATATATATATATATATATATATATATATATATATATATATATATATATATATATATATATATTATATTCTGTGGCGTAAGTGGATCACGTGGTTTAGATGGCTGGGTTTCCACCTGGACCTCGGTGTAATTGTTAGCATTTCTCGCCAGGGGGCAATGTTACCCTGCAAACACAACCATCAACAATACGTGGGTTCCCGCTGCCACCGCTGAGCCCCTGAGCCCCTTAAACCTTAACTGTTAAAAATTTATTAAAAAATGATAAATGTAAATCGCGCTGGATAAAATGTCTGCCAAATGTCAAAAATGTAAATATAAGAGAGAGAGAGAGAGAGAGAGAGAGAGAGAGAGAGAGAGAGAGAGAGAGAGAGAGAGAGAAAAGAATTAAGTAATCAAACATATGAAATATTCAAGCGCGGAAATTCCAGAAATAAAAGCAGAAATGAAAAAGAAAAGATTTAAAAAAGAAAAAAAGAGAAAGAAAAAAAACTTTTCCTGTCACATGTCTGACAAATAATTCGAGCTGTTTTTATAGAAAGTCTTACATATTAATAAAAATCTTCTGGCAGTTTAAACAGAATCTGATAGTAATTCATTCATTTAAAAACTCTTTAAATAGGCCAGAGTCGGAAGGTGCGAGTTTCCCCACACAAGAGCGTTTTCTCTCCTCTGAGACCTGCAGAACTGCGCATTTGGTTTAGAATTTTTTAACTGGGTCAGAATCAAAATCTCTGATTTATTTTATCCTTCAATTTGCTTTATTTAGATCAGAATAGACCCTCAGGTGAGAGCTCGATGCACAGCATCTCAACATCTCGTTTAATCAAAATCTCAACATCTCCGTGTCTCAACATCTCATTTACTCAACATCTCAACATCTCAGTGTCTCAACACCTCAAAGTCCCGACATTTCAACATCCTAACATCTCAGTGTCTCAACATCTCAAAGTCCCAATATCCTAACATCTCAGTGTCTCAACATCTCAGAGTCTCAACATCTCAACATCTCAATGTTTCAACATCTCAATGTCTCAACATCTCAGCGTCTAAATGTCTCAACATTTCAGTGTCTTAACATCTCAGTTACTCAACATCTTAACACCTTAATGTCTCAACATCTCAGTGACTCAACATCTCAGTGTCTCAACATCTCAAAGTCCCAACATCCTAACATCTCAGTGTCTCAACATCTTAGAGTCTCAACATCTCAACATCTCAATGTTTCAACATCTCAGTGTCCAAAAGTCTCAACATCTCAGCGTCTAAAAGTCTCAACATCTCAGCTTCTTAACATAATAACATTTCAACCTTTCCAAGTCTCCAATGTTTCCATGTCAGCTTAATCAAATCTCCTCGCACTGGCTCCACCCATCCTTCCTAGTGCCCTGCGTTTTTCCCCACCCACTCTTCCAGTCTCCCTGCATTAGCTCCACCCACTCTTCCAGTCTCCCTGTATTGGCTGAACTCCCTCTCCCAGTCTCCCTGCATTAGCTCCACCCACTCTTCCAGTCTCCCTGCATTAGCTCCACCCACTCTTCCAGTCTCCCTGTATTGGCTGAACTCCCTCTCCCAGTCTCCCTGCATTAGCTCCACCCACTCTTCCAGTCTCCCTGCATTAGCTCCACCCACTCTTCCAGTCTCCCTGTATTGTCTGAACTCCCTCTCCCAGTCTCCTTGCAATGGCTTCACCCACTCTCTTCTCTGCGCTAACTCGACCTCCCGCTGATTAACTCTTTACTCCAACTAATGAACAAATCCAACACAATAATTGCCTCCAGGTTTCATCATCAAGTTGATGCAAAATAATTAAACGCTTGACATTCTTGCTTCAATCAGACACGTACTAAATGACTTAATAACCACTGAGTTCTGGGGAAGTGTTCAGTCTGGAGAATGAGGCTGCGTCCCAAATGGCTTTTAATTTTATTTTCTACACAGGTTATACTTTCATTTGTACTTTTTATTCTCAACATCATAAACCTCTACTATTTTTTTTTCGGCTACTACAAAACTTGTAATGATGTCACTTGTTGTGTAGTAACTGGTAACAATAACATATTAGGGAGTAACAAATCCCGCAGGGTAACAATGTTAAAGTTACTGTGTACTACTGAATTAGCACCTGTTGTACAAAAATAACTGGTAATAAATACATGCCTCCGGATTGATTTGATGCCCAGGATAATGTATTAGTATACTGGAATAACCAGAAAACTACTGAGAAAATGTTCACAAAATCTACAGTACAGAAATAACTGGTATTAAAAAAAAAAAAGTATAGTACTGAATAAACGCTTCTGGTGCTAAAAAGATTTTTTTTTTGTCCAAACCGAACTAACAATTCACAGAAACACCGTACTTACTAATTACCTACAGTACTAAAGTAATACCTGCAGTACTGAATGAATCCTTCCCAGTACTAAATAAACACAAACTATACTGAAATTACCGATATATTATTAAACAAATGTCAGCAGTACTGTATAAACACTTCTAGTTCTTTAATAACCAATAAACAAATACTAAATAGTACTAAATAATACTGAAAAAAATCATTTGTAGTACTGAAATGTTTTTTGATGTACTGAATAAACACCTGTAGTACTAATATAGTTCTTATAGTGCTGAATTAACACCTACTGTACTGGAATAACCGATATAGTACGAAATTATGTGGTGCTGAATTAGTACAAAAGTACTTTTACTGTACTTTTCCTGACTGTACGAGTCTCAGCGTAGGGGAATCCTCTCCCGCTGTGTGTGTGTGTATGTAAGAGAGAGAGAGAGCGAGGGGTGTAAATGTCTGTGTAAAAAGGGGAGGGCACATTAATATCCAGGCTATGGTTAGCTGCCGAAATCATCACAGAGCTTCGGAGCAGCTTCTGCAGTTTGGTTGGGGAATCTTATTATTTCCACAGATATTATTTGGTGTGTAAAAAATAGGAGTAAGTTATCAGCTTTAGACTGAACTTTTCCGATATCCAGATGAATACAACAGCCGGAGCTGACAACTACCGGAGAGGATGGACCAAAGACGAGAAGGTAACAATAAATCAATTTCAATGATCAAACCCTTCATGTGCTGCAAAGGTTTATCGACACAGCAGCAAATATCACTGTCTGTTATTCTGAAGCGTTAACCCGATCTAGTGGTATCAAGAACAGGCTTTAATACACTTTGACACCTGCCTCATGCAGAATCGATGCTCTGATTCCATCCTGCTGCGACGCTGTTTCATGTGAAGTAAGAAAGCATGAGACCTACCATTTAATTCATTCATTCATCGATTAATAAGGCACAGTTGGTTCAGTTTACAGAAAATGACTCCTAAAATCGACTTATTTGATCCAGAAGATCTTGTTTGTCAGCACTGCGTGTACAAACAAGCTTAAAATGACATTCAAGAGTGGAACTGAACTGTTTGCACAAAGACCAGAGCAAATATTAGGAGTGAACGATGTTTGGAGAGGGATTTGCTGTTAAAAGACCCGAATGAATAAACTATTGGCACCCAGTATTTGTCTGCATTAAGGGCATCCAATTTCTTTCAATTTTGCGCTCTCCGCCTGAATTGTCTCTAATGAGTTTTGTTTGACCGGTGTGTATGCATATATATATATATATATATATATATATATATATATATATATAGTTATATATATATGTGCTGCATGTTAATCCAGTGACACGCTGTGATAAATTACAGCAGCTGCACTGAGATTTGCCTGTGTGTCCCTGGGTTCTTCATCTCTTTACACACAAAAGTCGTGTGTTTCCCCTCGCTGCATGTGAGAACATCAGTGTATTTGTGTGTGTGTGTGTGTGTGTGTGTGTGTATAATGGGGGTGTAAATATGTTTTGCTTGGTTCGAGTGCAGCTTTTGACACCATCCCACACATTATTTTGTTGAACCCTTTATCTATTGGCATATCTGGTATTCCTCTTGCCTTGTTTACTTTACATCTTTCCAACCACACCCAGTTTGTTCAACTAAAAAGCTTTAATTCCCAACCTTCCTCTGTTAGTTGTGTTGTCCCCCATGGTTCTGTCCTAGGTCCTCTATTGTTTCTAATTTATCTTCTTCCACTTTTCTAAATCTGGTATAAAATTCCATTGTTACGCAGATGATACACAACTCTATGTATCTACTTAACCTAAATCCATTCTTCCACATTCGTGTTTTACTAATTGTCATCACAAAATAATGGCAGTGTTTTTCTGCCAATTTATTAAAACTAATAGCAGCAAGACTGAAGTACTTCCTATAGACACTAACTCTATAGTCTAGGTCCTGTGTTTTTCTTTCGCTCTTTGCTCTCATCAGGTTAGTAACTTGGGGGCCATTTTAGGCACTTCTCTTTTATTTAAAACCCACATCAATAGCATAACCCGGGCTTGCTACTTTCATCTTCGTAATGTTGCTTGACTCCATCCATCTTGTACCCCACACAGTACCGTCATTCTTGTTTACTCGCTTGTCACCGCTTGCATCGATTGCTTTAACTTTTTTTATTTGGTTTAACACACAAGCTTTTTCATAAACACATATACATATAGAACCCAGTTGGTGAAGACAAAGTGAAGTTCATCCTCCCTTTTTAACACACACACACACACACCGGATCTGCTGCACAGCTCATTAAGCTGACTAAAGCTTGAGTGTGTGTCCAAGTGAACACACCCACACATCTCAGCAGTCCTGATGGGAGTGTCTGAGAGATGATCCATGAAACTGTCATTTCATCATCTTTGCAAGCAGTGAAGTGCTTGTGTCTAGTTAGAACATGGAGAACAAATGTTTACACTGAGACATGTTACAATTTTATGGACAAAATTTAACGCCTGCTGCAGGTCTCAAAATAGTCGGGTCAGGGCATGTTTACCATAGTCTAGCATCTCCATCTCTTTTTTTCAAAACAGTTTGAAGACGTCTGGGCATCGCAGTTATGGGTTTCTGGAGTTGGAATTTGGTCTCATTCTTGCCTGATACAGGTTTCCAGCTGCTGAAGAGTTCATGGTTGTCTTTGATGTAGTGTCGTCTTCAACAGATTGTTCGTTTAATGATGCACCAAATGTTCTCTATAGGTGAAAGATCTGGACTGCATGCAGGTCAATTCAGCTCCCGCACTCTTCTACTACAAAACCATGCTGTTGTAATAGCTGCAGTATGTGGTTTTGCATTTTCCTGCTGACACACAGAGGGGAGCATATGTTGCTCTGGAGGGGAGCATATGTTGCTCTGGAGGGAAGTATATGTTGCTCTAAAACTTTTATATACCTGTTAGCATTTATAGTGTCTTCCAAAAAATGCAAGCTGCCTATACCGCATGCACTTATGCACCCCATACCATCAGAGATGCTGATTTTAAACTGAGCGCTAATAACACCCTGGAAGATCTCCCTCCTCCCTAGTCAAAATTGGACTTGACTGACCATAGAACACTTTTCCACTTTGAATCAGATGGATGGATGGATGGATGGATGGATGGATGGATGGATGGATGGATGGATGGATGGATGGATGGATAGATAGATAGATAGATAGATAGATAGATAGATAGATAGATAGATAGATAGATAGATAGATAGATAGATAGATAGATAGCCCTGAACCTGTTGTTTCTGGTGCGGATAGACCTGTAATTTCTCCTGGACGAAAGGAGTGTGTTCTGTGGTGCTACATGGTGCAATGGTGTGAAATGTAATGAAGTGTGACTCATAAATACACACATAGCCCCCCCCCCTGTCTGTTTCTCTCTTTGTTTCTCATTTTCTTACCCTGAGAAACCATTTTCATGCATTCATAAACTACAGAAACATCTACATGAGCAGGAATAAGAAAGTAGAAACAAATTGTAACAATTTAGTTGCATTGTTTTTTTAACATGTTGCAAACAAGAATATTGATTGATTTTACCTATTATTAACAAATAATAATAACAATATAATAATATTCAACTTCATGTCATTGTGCAGGGTACGTGTACAGAGCCAATAAAATGCATTTTTCGCATATCCCATCTTAGTAAGTTGGGGGTCAGAGCACAGGGTCAGCTATGATACAGTGCCCCTGGAGCAGGAGGGGTTAAGGGTCTTGCTCAAGGACCCAACAGTGGTTGACTTGCCGGTGGTGGGGCTTGAACCCAGGTGTTTCTGGTCTTCAGAGCAACTCAGCACCTTAACCATTTGAGCCACCACAAATGGATGAACTAGTTACGTTCGAAGGTATTTGGTGTTACAATAAGGCGCTGTGTTCCGTTTTTATGGGGTTAATGGTTTTAACACATTTGTGAATTGGGTTTGCTTTCCTTAGAACTAGATATAGATACAGTACAACCTCTAATTCCAATGAAGTTGGGACATTGAGTACAATGACCCATATTTATTTGAAAAAAACCCACAAAGACAAGATTTAAAATGTTCAAAACCTAGAAACTTTATTGTCTTTTGCAAATATTCACTTGTTTTTAATTTGATGCTTGAAACACTTTCCGATTGTGCTGGGACAGGGGGGCAAAAAAAGGCAGGGAAAACACATGTTTGGAACATTCCACAGGTGTATAATTATAGACTGGATAGATTATAATGTTGATGTCATTAAATCTTAGGGGACATTTGTTGCAGAGTAAAATATTTCATTTCCTGTTGCCAGCAGGTGGTGCAATGACTGGGCAAATGAGCATGTAGATCTTTTCAGGTCCGGAGTCTTTTTAAACAAGGCCCTAAAAATAATCCTTAGAAGAAGAATAGGGCTCTGCGCTATTACATGGCTCAGGCTCTAATAAACAGAACAACTCCAATAAGGTCATCGCACTTGGTCTGGCCCTAAAATTTAAGAAGTTTACAGAAGTTTTACTAAAACAAAAAAAAGTCATAACCATAGGTACGTATACGGACATCCAAATTCTGTTGGGCCAGAGAAAGGGACCAGGTTTTTAAGGTAACTCTCAGTATCTATCCCACTCAATGTCTCATTTTTGTTTTGGAAATCAAAAACTAGTGTGGAAATATGCGTATGTGCACGGGGTGATGTTTTTAATGGGATTTTTTAATATATATATTTTTATAAAAAATATATATTATATATAAATGTATCACAAGTCCCAAGCATTACTATCTCAATTTTTTTTTAAAAACAAACAACAAAAGAATAAATCGAACTAACTAAAGAATCAAACTAAACATACTATAACATTACTGCTAGTACTTTTACTAGTAAAACGGATCACTGGGGTTCGTGAGCCCTTAGAATGATGTAACTTCCACCAAACGTTTCTTTAAAAAACAAGGTAATAGGTAGGAAATTTTTCTATTTTCACTCCGTAACTTTTCATGTATGCAAAAGAACCGATCGTTTTTTTATAAGAAGAGATAATGATTGCGTTTTGTTTATAAAGATTATTATCACATGCGTTTAGGGGTTCTGCTAGTCATTTTGGCCCCTATTAAAGAATATCAGGTTGGTTCCACTAATTAAGCAGATCTCTGAGGGCCCCCAAAGTGTGTGGCACCCCTTGCATGTGTTACTTTAACATCTCGTTGTTTGTACACATAGCTCATATATATATATTTTTTTTGTAAAAGTTCCTCCATGTTCAGCTCTGCTAACTGCACTGGCTGAAACTCCAGCATGATTTTCCTGCAGGTGTGATTTTGGCCGCCGGGCGGCGCTGCAGCTCTTCACATCATAATGCAGTAAGTTCAACCTTCAGCTCTAGAAGTAACACAGAAGAGAAGAGACAGAAAACGGACAAACACACACACACCCTGATGATCCGACACTCAGATCGGATCATTATCCGAGTAGATTAGATGAGATAAGACTGCCCGCGTGCGTGTGTGTGAGTCTGCAAGTGTGTGATCCTGCAGTGTCACTGTGTCTTCTGTGTCACCGTGTGTGTGTGTGTGATCACGGAGCAAGAATCAGAAGATCAAGACTCACTTTTCATGCACGTCGCGTCGTCTGGTTGCTTTTGGACATCTTTCTCTCTCTAACTGTCTGTCTGTCTGTCTGTCTGCCTCTCTCTCGCTCTCTCTCCAATCGGATACAAGAAAGAAGGACAACAATCTTTGAATCTGTTTCTTTTTTTAGTATTCGCTCCTTTTCTGTACGTGTTTTTAAACTATCGGCTTAAACATCAGACTTTGCTGTGCGTAGTGTGTGTTGTAAAATTTTGTTCATGTGCTTGAGAGAGGAGACTGAGATGAGCAGCGTGCACTGAATCTAAAGCAGAGGCTCGAGAAGGATCATGTCAGATACTCGAGCGATCGGATAGTGAGGAGAGAGAGAGAGAGAGAGAGAGAGAGAGAGAAAGAGAGAAACAACACCTGACATGCGCTAGCGTTTTTTAGTCGTATTTTTTTACACACTCACACACACTCACACACACTTGCACTTATGGCTTCGCTGTATCAGAGGTTCACGGGAAAAATCAACACCGCTGAATCTTTTCCTGGTCCTCCGGAGGCCAGTCGTCTGCTCAGCGCGCGCGAGAAAGCAACCAGGAGTCCTGAGCCCCGACCCGAGCATCGAAGCGGGACCGCGCGCGACGACGAGGACGTAAGTTGCCACTTCCTCTTTAATAATAATAATAATAATAATAATAATAATAATCGAATTAACATTCGTCTCTGGATGACATCGAGTGGTGCAGTGATCCACTTCCAGGAGTGTGTTACACACACCTGATTCCCATCACCATATATATACACACACACACAAACACTTGTATTATTTATCAATGGATTTTGTTTTTGTATTTGTAATTTTTATTTATTTTTTTTTTTTTTTTTAAATTATTTGTTAATTTTTATACGCTTTTAAATTGTTTTTGAAACTAGTTTTTTAAGTTGGAAGTGTTTATTTTTGGTTGTTTATATTTTTTGTTTATTAACAGGTTATCTGAATAATTCCTCAATTTTACCTGCTTAATTCATTTCCCTAACATTTTTTTTTAACAATTCTTATTTTTTATGTATTTTTTTTATGATTTTGTATTTGTATTTGTAATTTTTATTTATTTATTTTTTTTTTACATATGTTTAAATTATTGGTTAATTTTTTTACGCTTTTAAATTGTTTTTGAAATAGTTTTTTTAAGTAGGTAAGTGTTATTATTATTGGCTGGTTTTATATTTTTTGTTATTAAACAGGTATCTGAATAATTCCTCAAAGGACCTGCTCCTCAATTCAATTTCCTTAATCGATTTTTTTCTAAGCTCGAAAAAATCTATAACTAGCTGTTGGTGTAGTAATAGGTGTCGCCATTTTGCCTTTTATGGCGGTTTGTGGGCGTGGCTAACTTCAAATCGTCAAATTGTGTTATTATTATTTTTATTATTATGTTGTTGTTAATAAATAAATAAAATAAACAATGAACACAAAGATATATATAGTGTAAAGATAAAGATAAGACAGAAATCATGATCAAAGATAAAGATAAAGCTCCAGGCTGCAGCTGAAGTGTGTGTTTGTGGTGTGTGTGTGTGTGTGTGTGTGTGTGTGTGTGTGCGCGTGGAGCGTGATTACTCTGCGAGTGTGTTTTGATGAGCTGAAGCGGCACGACGGCTGAAGAAACACAGCACGAGCTCTTCATCTCGGATTATCGCAATTAGAATGTAATTGAGAAGTTAAAGCAAAGCAGTTCCTAGAGGAGTGTGTGTGTGTGTGTGTGTGTGTGTGTGTGTGTGTGATAAGTATGGGTATTTGTGTGGGTATTTTAGTTTACCTTATAAAGACGCTGAGGTTTTTACTGAAGCATCCTCACACTGACTTGAACACTGCTGGGTGTTATAATCAGTTCTAGTGGAGAGGTGGACTGGTGGATAGGTAGACTGGTAGCGAGGTGGACTCATATACAGAAGAACTGGTGTATGGGTGGACAGATGGATTGGAGGACATGTGGACTGGTTGGACAGGTGGAATGGTAGATAGATGCTTAGGTGGACAGATGGACAGGAGGATTGGTGGACAGCTGGCCTGGCAGATTGTGTGTGTTTACAGCAAAAACAGAATAACATTCAGAAAGAATGACAGCCTGCAGATTAGGACATAAGGAATATAAAATGTGTGCTGGACACTGTTAAGAAGATTAAATCGCAAATCGCAATTGCAATATCTGTCAGAAAAATCGCAATTAAATATTTTCCCTAAATCGCACAGCTCTACTGCAGATGAAGACAGCCGAGAAGAATATTGACTATCGCTGTGCGTTTGGTTCAGGCTTTGATTCAGGAACTGAGATTGGGGCCTTTGATCCTGCATTGTGGCTTTTTCGATGATGGGTTTGGGCTATTGTCAGGACTTTTAGGATGATATTTGGGCTTGGAGCTGATTTTCTATGTTTGTTGCCAACCAGAATTTGTGTTGTTTTATTTAAGACCAGCAGCATGTCAACGTTAATAAAATATCTGGACTGTGAGCCTCAGCAGAAACAATTTAATGACCAAATTTAAAGCTTCTGTTCATCCTCTGGCAAAGAGCAGACTGAGGGTAGTGTTATAAGCAGAGGGAAAGAGAGAGCGAACAGGACAACCTCCAGGATTTCTGGGTTCTCAAGTGTTCCTCAGTCACATTTTTCTGTGTATTAAGCGCATGTTTTATAAAATATATTGTAAATAATGAAAAGATGTCACAATGTCCTCACAATGTACACACACGCACACGTTTTATTGTTGAAACCCAGACTACAACAGCGTCCCAGCCGTACCGTGGTTTCCTCACCTGCTGTGATATTTCTCCAGGATGTGAGGACGTGCTCAGAATTTCCTACCATTAAATAGGAAAATCCAGGCATACCGAAGGTGAATGGTTGCTGGAGGAGGAAGGAGCCGTTAAATGATTGGCTGCGCTGCTGTGGGTGGACCTTAAGTATAATAGCTGGCTGTGATTGATTGTGGAGCAGGACAAATAAATCAATACTCAGTGATGATGAGTCGAGCTACAGTGTGTGAATTAAAAAGTGCACACACACGCAGAGTAATTTCACCTTAGAGAATTTTTTGTTATGGCTTTCTCACGACTGTCTAGCTAATACTAGCAGGCTGTATGTGATGTCATTACTGCTTCTGCCAGGTTCAGGCTGTGTGAGTGGTGTATGCATGTTTGTGTGTGTGTGTGTGTGTGTGTGTGTGTGTGTGTGTGTGTATTCTGCATCATCCCATCCCCAGTTAGCAATGTGTATCAAGAAGAAAAGCATGGCTTGCTCACATGTTTCTGCCTCACCCACTGAACCTAAGTGACCATGGCAACTGTGAGGAGGAGGAGATAGTACAGAGGTCTGACCTGTCAATCACGGAGAACAAGGTGTGGCCGCTTGTGAAGCAGAAGAGGCATTTGTGGTTCCATCTGTCAATCACAGTTAAGGCGGTGCGACCTCAGTGTGTCGGCCTATAGAGGAGGCGTGGCCTCCTGGTCCTGGTAAACATGAAGTGATCTCTGAGTAATAATACTGCAACCCGAATTCCGTCAAAATTAGGACAAGAAAATACAAGAATTTTAAAATCACATGAGCCATTTTTTAATTGACAATGGAACATAGATTACATAACAAATGTTTAAACAGAGAAATCTTAAACTTTTATCCAATAAATTAGCTTATTTTAAATTCTAATTTCAAGGTTGTTAGATTTATAGTGTGTAAATAATCAAGGATTGACAATAATTAGTTGTGGCAGCACAGAAGGGGCCCCAAATAAAATTCTGCTCAGGGTCCCTTGAAGGCTTGGCCAGCCCTGTAGTATATATGGGCACTATAAAGGGGTTAGGCCTTTAGGATACAGAGGTATTAAAGAGGGCATTACCTTTAGTATATATAGGCACTATAAAGAATGTGGCTTTAAGTATAAAGAAAAGGGCATTACCTACACACACACAAACAGACACATTTGCTGGTCTTTGTTTAGTGAGAATTCACCATAGTGCTTCATTGTGCTGCATTGTGTGTGGTGTTTTGTGTGTTTGATGTGTGACATATGTGTTTTTTTGCTGGAACAGAATTCTGGAATAATCTCTTCTTCTCAATCTGTAAGTAACATTCAAACTTCAGTAGCATTACAACTGCCCAAAATAGGAATTCTCATTCCAGCTGCGATGCCAGGGTGGTAATGATATACTGAAGTAACTGTGTTACCAGCACAGTGTGTGTGCGTGTCTGTGTGTGCGTGTTTGCGTAATTGATTATTAGTTATGACAGGGTTTATTATTCCTGCTGAACAGGACCCGGTCGATGACCTGCTGCAGGAACACACTTTAAACACTGAGACGTTTTTGTGTGTGTGACGTGGTTCAGGATCTACAAGGTGGTGATGGCGCTCTTAGCATGAACGAGCCCTCTGAGTCTGATTTGGCTAAGAAAGAAAGATGACTCTTGTTTGATTCGTTAGAGAAAATGATCAGAGACGTGGGTGAGACATTAGATGTTTTTTTTCCCTCTTTGTTTGCCTTAGAAAATGATTATAAGAAAGAAAGACAGCCAGACAGAAAAACTTTTTGTCCTTTTAAATTACCATTTATTTGGCAACAGTATAATCATGACAGATCTTTTTGTGTCCATGTCAAATAAAAACAAATTTCAAAGCTTTGTCATAGAAAAGAAAAGAAAGGAAGCAAAAATAACCAGAGCTAAGAATAGCGATGTAGCATTTTATAAAGTTTGCACAGAAGATATAATTATACCTTCATCACCTTCATTTTCATCTTCATTTTTATAGTGAGGTAGAGTCATTCACAGTCTTCAGATGAATAATGTTTTATACACACACACACACACACACACAAACACACCTTTCTGCATCACTACCACAGTCCATTATCGAAAAGGTTTGAGGCAGGACTGAGAGGTTGGGGGGAAGGGGCAGATTTAGGGTTATAGACAGATATCACTAATAGTCACTGCTTAATTTTTGTTTACTGAGACGGAATCGTCTCATCTCTGACTATATCTCGCTGTCTGTCTTCTTACTGTCCTTCTGTGATGACTGTGTGTTTATGAAACTCTGATTAACAAAATCTTTTTTGGGTGTCGTTGATATGAACCCATGTGAACGCATTGGAATATTTACTGTGGCTCAGTTGTAGTTTAATTGTGGTTGTATCCAGAGCCGATCCGGACCTCCCTGGAGCCCTAAGAAAAATATGCTAAGGGGCCCTCCTCCCTGACCATCTCAAATTGCCACACAGTCACACCTGAACACGTTGGTTGTAGTTGGGATTTTGTTTAAATCTGTGGTTGTATTTGTAGTGTGGTTGGAGTTATAGTTGAATCTGTGCTTGTAGTGGTGGGTGTAGTTGAAGTTTTAGTTGAATCTGTGGTGGTGATTAAAGTTGTAGTTAAATCTGTGGTTGTAATGGTGGTTGTAGTTAAATTTGTGGTTGTGGTTGTAATGGTGGTTGTAGTTGAAGTTGTAGTTGGATCTGTGGTTGTAATAGTGGTCATAGTTGTAGTTGTGATAATGTGTGGATGTCCTGGCAGCGAGCTCCGGTCAGGTTTTTCTCTACTCTGTGCTGCTGTTCAGTGTTTTCCAGATGTGTGATGAGTGAAAGTGTTTGCAGCTGTTTATCTTTAACACTGACACCGAACACCTTTCTAGGTTATGTGGACAGAATACAGTGTACACACACATATGTACACGAACAGACAGACACACACACATGCACACAAACACACTCCATTTTTATGTTTCGCTTTTCTCTCTCTTTCATTCCACCTCTCTCAGTCTCTGTCTGCCTCAATCTGCAGTTGCACGACTGTCTTACTTACAGGGATAAGAATAGCTATGTGTGTGTGTGTGTGTGTGTTTACACTTTGGTCCACTTTTAGTTTAAAATCTTATTGCAGTTTACCAGCTTGTCCTGCACATCTGAGAGAAAGTAGAGAGAGAGAGAGAGAGAGAGAGAGAGAGAACGGGAGGGAGGGAGGGAGGGAGAGAGAGAGAGAAAGGGAGAGCAAAAGAGAAAGAAAGAAAGAGGGGGGGGGTGGAGACAGAGAGAGTTAGAGAGGGAGAAAGAGAGAGAAAGAGAGCAAGGGGGGTTGTGAGGTGTTTGTGTGTAATGTTGGCGTTTGGCCACTAGAGGAGCTCAGACGCCAAAAATACCAACGTCACCACCTGTTGAAGCTCCTCACTGCTGTGTGATGTATAATTAATATTTTTTATTTTCTAGAGAAACATAAACACGATAAATGCGGCTCTGCTCATTTTCCACTGCCTTGAAGATGCTCTTTTTACATTTATCTTTAAAAATGAAAAGCAAATGAAAGGATTCCAGCAGCAGGGGGCAGAATAATCCATCTGGAGAAGAAAAAACAAAGTACAGATAGATATACAAGATGTCATTTTCTCTTAACATGTTGTAGATGTGTTTGTGTGTGTATGTGAGATGTATTACTAAGGAATTAACAAATTACAGCACAATAAATGTATTGAAATATATTATTGATTCTCTCAAATATATACAAACACACACACACACAAACCCACACACACTTAGTTACAATTTCTTAAGCTTTTTTTAAGCAGACTTAACTGTCATCTGCTTTAGCAGTTTGGACAGTTCACATGTGCTAAATGCTAGTTAAACGGTAATCAGTTAGCTGGCATGCTAGTTCTATATTATGTTGAGTACACACTAAAAGATTTTTTAAGTCTAAGATTTTCAAAGTGTAAGAAGGCACAAACATGAAAAAAACTCGAAATTTACCTGTTTTGCGCCTATAGTGTGTGGCGTTGGTCCTCGGGGTCCCCCCAAGCCGATTTCTAAACCGATTCATCATTGGGGCCCCTTTGATTTTTGTAAGCAGATTAAGTCACGCTTAACACACCTCACACTACAGGAAAATCTGATAAGATAATCTTTAAATCCACAAGAATAATCAGGATTGACCGGGGGGGGGGGGGGGCAATCGGCCCAAAATCAGCCCCTTTATCTTGTGTTTACCCAGTATTTATATACGGTGTGTGTGTTGTTTGCACCTTCTGCACTGAAACTAGCTTTAATATTTATAACAACTGCCCTTATCCAGAGTGACTTACATTTATCTGTTTTATACAACTGAGCAACCGGGGTTTAAGGGCCTTGCTCAGGGGCCCAACAACAGATAAACAATGTTAAGCAAAAATTAGCAAACCAACAAGACACAAGCTTCTCGATTAAGACAGGTGTGTGTGTGAGGATGGTTTGTAACTGTCGATACCTTGTTGATACTTAAACTTACAGGCAGGTGTGATGAGGCAAGTTGGAGCTCCAGGACCGAATCTTGTGACTTCTACTCTTAAGTGTGAGTGGACGCTAATGGGCTGGATGTGTGTGTAAGGACATAGTAATTGTGTATGGAAACCTGTTTTAACGTAAAGGGCGTAGTTTCATGTGTGTATTTGAAGAAGTCCTTTTTTTTTTGTCTAAACAATACGGACGTGTGTTTCTAAAAGACAGACGAATGTGTTTTATACCAACACGTACACTGCCACATGTGGGTGCATTATAGAGATAAACAATGTGATATGCTGTAAAGCAAAGTGGGCGGAGCCTAATTCAAATTTTTGTCTAGAGTATGCCTGAAATATATATCATGAAACATATATGCCTGAAAAGTCCCCAAGCTACGAAGACACACACACACACACACACACACACACACACAAACACACACAAATAAAATAGGTGGATGTCTTAATGTGAATCTGGCAGAAAATATGCTGAGTAGCTCTGTGTGTGTGTGTGTGTGTGGTTAGGCTCATGGACTAGTGCACTTAAAGTGGTTCCATAAAAACCCCATCATCAGCCCTTGACCCGAGCCCTCTACCTCTTTTCCTCACACTCTTCGTGGCTCACACACTCAGCAGGCAGCATGAAGAGAGGCAAGCTGTCCAGAGTGGCATATCTGTGGCGCGTAAGTTTCTTAATATAATGCTCCAATTTGTGTGACCATGTGTAGAGATGCTATGATGGGTTAGAAGGGGTTCCATACCAAAAGGAATGCGTTACATTGTAGACGTTGTTGCCACGGTAAAGTTTGTATTACGTGTATGGAAGGAGTCGCCAGTGTTCGGGGCTATGAAAAGAGACGGAAAGGCGTGTGTATGTGTGTGTCAGTGGGTATGGAGTCTTATAATAACTGCTAATAGTTGCATATCGGAACTAACAGTTTTTTATTATTGCAAAAGCCACTGTGTATTTAACTCACTATTGTGTACGAGTGTGTGTGTGTGTGTGTGTGTGGGGGTGTGTTTTAACACTGATTACTGTAAAAATTCTAAGTTATGTTTCCTAGTTTTTTATTGTTTTCTTCGTTTTTTTTTTTTAAATGTTTGCAAGTTTTGTGCCTCTGAACCAGAGAAACAAAGAAGCGAGTGCAGCTCTCCTCCTTTTTCTATCGTCCTTGTTTCTCTCCTGCTTTTATCATGGAAACAATGTGAACGTTTGTTCACCTCTCAGCCATTAGCTCTCTGCAATCCTTGCTAATAATCTCCATCAGCACACATCCTGTCCTTTTCTGTGAGGGAAATGTCTCCACTTAACGTGCGGTATTTAAGACGAGCCGCCTGGCGTCGAACGCTCAGCTGTTTACGCTTCTAAAAGCATGACGGTCGATACGCTACAAACGTTAGCGAGCAATGTCAGCACACTGATGCGCACTAAACGCTTCAACGAGCTGCAGCTTCCAAATATCAAGAGCTTAAACCCTTCTGTCCCGCTCACTGCTATCATAAATTACACCCCTAGTAGGAACTAGGATGAGGTAAAAAAACACATACATTTTTTTTTTTTTTTAGGTTTTAAAAACTTAAATACATTTTTTTAAAGAATTGATTCTGAAAGGCTAGTTTTTAGGATCATTTTAGCGTTTGTACTGAAACTGCTGACTCGAACACTAGTTAGTATTTTAGCTTTTGGTGTTCCATGAGTATTTTGTCTATTTTTTTTTTTGTGATGTGATAAATAAACACAGTTAATAACTTTTTTTATCAACGTCACAGAGGAACAATAATAACGTCAAGAAGAGTCATAAATCATGGCACAATCACGCTGTCTGGTTTCACTAACGATACTTTAACGAGCGCTGAATCATCTGAAAAGCCAGAATATTTTAAAATCGATTTAAAATCCTTTCATGGCTCAAAGCTTCCTGTTTGCTCAGCAGAGAAACCTGGACCAACTTCTGATTTACAGGAACTTACTTAACAAATAAGCAGTGCCTGGCTTTCCTCAGGGTTCAGTTAAATGACCGGTTTATTTTTTTGCTGGTTGTTATTTTCTTACTCTAAGAAAAAGAATGAAGTTGATCTGGTCTGGAATAGAAATCATAATAACTAATATAATAGTTAATTATGAATAAATGCATCTCCTTCCTGTAGATGTGTTTTGATTAGAACAATTCTAGTAAGTTAGTTAAGCATTTTTATCAGGAAATCAGCAAACAAAATACACAAATTTGAAAAAAGTTGGAGGTAAAAATAAATAAATCTTAAAGTAACAGTTTGAGGACGAAATAAAATTCTGCCCCTTTTTTATATGTAGAGAACAACACAAAGCAAAAGACTGGAGAATAAATTGTCTTAGCAACATAAAGTGTACAACAAACAAAATAAAGGCAAATAGCAATACAAACACCACTCCATACAGTGCAAATAGACAAAACAAAACACACTATACAGGTAAATAAAATAGCGCTGACCAGATTACGGGCTGTGTTCTGCAAAAATTGTGATAGCAGCAAGATTGTTGTGCAAAATAGCATTACATTTACAGCATTTGGCAGACGCCCTTATCCAGAGCGACTTACATTTATCTCCTTTATACAACTAAGCAATTGGGGATTAAGAGCCTTGCTCTGGGGCCCAACAGTGGTGGCTTGGTGGTGCTGGGAATCAAACCCACAATCTTCGGGTTGGCAGTCCAACACCTTAACCATGAGCCACCACTTTCGCATTAAAAGAATATTTGTCTGTATTTATATGGTGCTGTAAACCTCAATTTATGTTATCTTTAATAAGTTTGTGTGTGTGTTTGTGTGTGTCAATTTGAGGTTGTTCAATTCTGGGTGTTTAGATGCCTGATGGCTTAAGGAAAGAAACTGCTGTGAGGGCCCAAATGCTACATTAAGTTTTTCCGGGTGAATGTAAGGGGTGTGTGTGGCGTCGTCCACAATGCTGTTAGCTTTGTGAATGCAGTGTGTGGTTTAAATGTCCAGAGGGAAGAATGTGACAGATGCAAGAGAGACTCTGATGATCTTCTCAGCTGTCCTCACTCTACTCTGCAGGGTTTTGCAGTCCTAAACGGTAAAGTTTCCAAACCAGTCAGTGATGCAGCTGCTAAGGAAACTCGTAATGGTCCCTCTGTATAACATTGTCATAATTGGGAGTGGGGGATGGGCTTTTCTAAGCCTTCACAGGAAGTAAAGATGTTGCTGAGCTTTTTTGCTGATGGAGCTAGTGACCAGGGAAGGTGAGGTTCTCCACCAAGTGGACACCAGGGAATTTAGGGCTGTTGAGGATCTCTACAGAGGATCCATCAATAATCAGTGGAGAATGGTCGCTTTGTGCTCTTCTGAAGTCAACAACTATCCCCTTAACTTTGTCAATGTTTAGAGTCAGTTTGTTGCCTCTGTACCAGGCTGCTTGCTGTAGCACTTTCTCTGTATGTTGACTCGTCTTTTTTGCTGATGAGGCCCACCACGTTAATCAGAAAACTCATACACACGAGTCATGAGTCAGCAGAGTAAACATTAGTAGGCTGAGCACACAGCCCTGTGAAGCCCCAGTGCTCAGCGTGGTGGTGCTGAAGATGCTGTGTCCAATCCGGAATATATTATTAAAATATGTTATATAAAAGGATGTTGTCCAATCCAGCAGACTACCGTAGGTTACCAAAAAGCAACAAGACCTACTTTTTGTAGCAAACGCTGAGACGGTAAGTTCTGATGTCCTCTGAATTTAGGACATTAGTCTGGAATGTTCCGGTCACCAGAACAGTAAAGCATTTTCTAAAAAACCCAGAGTCACCTAAGAGCTGCTAATGAAAGTCCCATTGTATCACACTGGCTGTTAGATTTTCTAGGTTCGGTTAAGCTTGCCATAGCACACAGACATGCCTTAAAATTAATTTAATATAACTGTCCATAATAAATATAATAAAAGCTGGGTATTTACACTTATTTTCATTTTATTCGTTAAAGCAAAAATAAACTTAAGATTTTAAGTCTTAAGGTTATGAAATTGAGCTTTAAGGCATGTCAGCTGTAACAATATATATTTACAAGATGTTAAAAAAAGAATAAAATGACATGTATAGGTAATGTGGCATATCAACTAAAATATGCATTCAATAAAATGACTATAATACAAAGCTTTACTTATCAGAAAATCTCTCCAATGTAGATATTCACACATTGGAGAATATATCTTTGCCTTCAGTTATGTTGAAGGACAAGTACCAGTTGAACTCTCCATTTACGCTATTGTTCCATTAAGCCCTTGTTTTTGCCTATGCTCAAAATAGAACCTTTCCTGAAACAATGAGGACAGCTATAAACATAACAAAGATAAAGATGCTGCTGAATGTACTTTCGACCGTCCAATTTCATTGCTTAAAGTTGGCCTAAAGATAATTTCTAAATGAACTGCTTGCAGATTAGTAGATTTAATTACCTCATCAACCCTAATCATTTTGGTTTAGTAAAAGCAGAGGTTGTTAAAAATAATTGACCACTCAGCCCTGTGAGAATGTCCAGCTTTAGTAATATTTCTGGATACGGAAGAAGTGTTTGTGACATGGTTGTGTGGCAATACTATTTTCAGTCCTGAAGAAATTCAATGTTGGTGATAAATGCATTGAGTGGATAAAATCTATGTATAGCAACCTACAAGTGCAAAAATGCATAAACAGGGCTTTGGCTGACAAATTTGGACAATATAGGTGCTGCCGGCAGGGATGCCCCGTCTGGCTTTTAGTTTAATCTAGCTATTAAACTGCTTCCAGAGACCATACGGCTCAGCCCTGTGAATAAATAACAGAATTTCATTGTATGCTGACAATCTAATTCGGGATTTGACTAATCCAAAAAGCTCAGTAACAGTAGTATTAGACTCTATAAATACAATCGGGAGGATATCAGGTAACAAAATTAATTTATCCACGTTTAATGCCTTCTTATTAAATATGCCAATCTATAGTAAATTAAAGAGCATCTTGCCCTTCAACTGGGCTCAGACTGGGATCAGGTATCTAGGGGTGAATCTCCCGAGCATAAAGATTTATTTGACATAAACTATCCTCCACTTACTCAAAAAATCAAGGGAGACTTCTAACATTGGAATTTACTTACTATTTGCTGCTTGGAAGAATTAACGTAATAAAAATTAATAAATTACCAAGACTTAATTTTTTACTTCAAATCCATACTGTGTTACCCGAATACATTTTTTTTATCGGTAAACAATCTGATAAGATCCTTTATCAGCACCTAGAACACTTAGCAAAACCAATGAGAAGGGAGGGCTGGGTCTTTCTAACCTTCAGTGGTATTATTAGGCTGCTCAGATAAAAGATATTATTGGGTGAATGCAAGCTTGCAGAACTGCTCACTGGACAGATTTTGATAAAAATTTAGGGCTTTCTGTTTTTTATTAAAAACATTAATGTGTTGCCTTCAGTGACAAGAATTGATGTTGTTTACAATGCTCTCTGGGCCTGGCAAGATGCAGAAGGTTTTTGTGGTACTCCCCCCCCCCATTAGAAAGTCTCTGTTTATAATTTAAAGTTAAGAGTTCCAGATTCTAAGACAGGAGTTCTATAAATACCTTCAAATCTTTCTTTGGAAAACTATTCTTGGATGACTATCTCTGGAGTTTTTCAGGATAAGGGATATTTCAGCTTTTCACGAAAGACAGTAAGTGGTGTGAAGATAAGCACATGGAAAAAGGGTAGGACTGAAGACTGGAAAAGGAGGAGAAACTAGGAGGTAGACAGAAAGTGGATTAAAGTAGGTTCTTTGTAGGAAAGACGAGTGCTGAGGAAGAACACCGAGATGAAGGCTGTTTGGAAAATATAGACCAGACCCTGACTGAGTGATGAATAGGGTCTGGAAGAAGAGAATAATCAGGTGCTTGTGAAGAAGAACTACAGTGAAGACAGGAGGGAGTGATTAAAACTCCGGTGATTAAGTGCATGCAGGGAAGTGGTGAGGATTTGGTGGTGCTGGTGATACAAGTACAGGATTTCCCAGCAAAGGTTTTGATAACGTCAGTGGATAATACAACAACACAATACAATATTTTTGATGCGGAATTGGCCAGTAAACTCGACCCTATAGCTGTTAAGAGGCTCAGTATAATATCATTTTGCTCAACTGGAATTAACCAAGGCCTCCTAAGCTCCAATCTCCAGCACTCAGGTTCAGATCCTCCTAGAAGCGAAGCTAACCATATCCCCCTGCCTGCCTTTTGCACTTGTAAATCTCTTTAGGTAAAACGGGAACATGAATAGCTAATACCGATCCATTTTTTAGGGAGCTAAACTACTAGTCTTGTTCATAAATCAGTCTGGTAATAAATAATTTTCGCAAACATAAAGTATTTAGGTGGGGGGGGGATTTTAATTTAAGAGAATACTATGCGATTATAATAATATAATCTATCTTAATTATTATACGGTGGTTGTGTACACACACTGGCCAGCTCAAGCAACTTATAGATGTGCATGTCATCCGATGGGCTCTTTAAAACCATGTCTTTACCATAGTATTTGCTTATTCTGGTGAATGGAAGAAGACTCCACTGTCAGCGCTGTAAAGCTGTAGCTGTAAAAAGGTTAAACCAAGGCTTTTCTCGATTCCAGTTGCTTTGGTCATCTGGCAATCAATAGTCATTTTATCTGCTTCTGAATTTATTTCGCCCCCAGGACGAGTAATTGCATCCTTAATTAGTACTCCAGAGTCTCCTCGCCCGGTTTGCCCATCGATTTCAGGGGGTCTAATGAGTAATCGTATTTGTGACTTTCCAGGCATGTTCACCAGGGTGTTTTAGCGCTCGAATAGTTTAATGGAGTTTAAGAAGTAAACACTTCCATTAACTCAGAAGTGTGCAGAAGATCAGGTCAAATCACCTCTCCTGCTGCAGCAACCAAGAATATTCTTAATCACTGCCTTCAGGAAGGTAGATTAGTCTTGATTGAGTTTAGCAGAAGATTGGATTGCAAAAGAAATTGTAATAAAATAAAGCTAGTAAGGGAATCAGGAATCACAGGTCACTCTGAGACTAGCGCCTATCTGGGGTACCGTTCTAAAGATTCAAGTAAACTGGTCTTTTATCACTCGAAACTATCAGAAGCTCAGCAAATAGACCCCTCTTTAATATATATTAATGCTACATGTCACAAGTTGTGCCCAAATTTGACATTTTCTGTTTGAAATTGAGATTGTTTTGACATTTCATGGTCCATATTTTAGTGACCTTTTGTGTTAACCTCATTTCAAAGGACATTTAGTCACAAGTCTCAATATTGGTCTCTCGTACTTTAGTACACCAGAAAAATGTGTCCTTCTGTTCAGTATTCTAATAGGGTTAAAAACCATGCAGTTTGTTCCAGAAAAAGAGATTGCTTCGTCTTCTTCGTTTTAAGTTGTTGTTTATCAATTGCCAACCCCATAAAGTTAAGCTACGCAGTCTGTGCCAGAAACCGAGATGAATATTTCATCTCCCGAGTCTTTGGGTCCCAGTTGTTTATTTTTAGACTTTGTGAAAATAGTATTGGATACATTAATTAGTTAATAGTTTCCCAACTTACTTACTTACAAACATACACATAATCAGTTATTTTAACTTGTATAGTTAAATAAAAAGTGCCTGGCCTCAAATTGTAGCTTTTCTATTTCACAAATTATGAAATTGTGAATTTCTCTCATGGTTGTTATTTTTTTCGTAACATTAAATGTGGTTGGTTGATGATTTAAAAAAGAGTTGGTTAATGATTTGAAGTTATTGAAATGATGGGGAATACAACTTAGATAAAACAATTCTCTTTAAATAAATGTTAGACCAGTATGTACAGTCTGCATAAGAACATCAACTATACCAGAAAAATGTATACATGTAAATGTTTTTGTTTGTAGCCTCAGTTTATCTTAAGTAATATTTGTTTACAGGCCATCAACTGCTAAGAAAAGGGCAAATTAATCGGTATTTTCCAATATTTCATATTTTTCCATTATATACTTTTGATTAAATAACAAGACTGACAAGAAACAAGGACAGACCTTTTCCAGAAAATATTCATTGCACAAAATTTTATGATAATTCGTGAATATTATACAACATTACATTATTATTATTGACTGTGAAGTACTGATCCGGAGAGTGGCCATATGATGAACAAACTTGGGTCCAAAGACTCCAAAGACACAGCTGAAATCTTTGAGGATGTCATGTAACGAACGAAGGACTCAGGATAAAGTAAACATTTTTCCCCATACACAATATAGAATGCTGTGAGAATATAGAACGCTCTCTAAGACAACTCATTGTTCCGCTCAGTAACATCATTGTCTTTTTTCAGTGAAATATTTTCCCCTGCTGGACTTTTTTTAAATGAAAAATTTCCGAACAATATCTAAACATTGCACAAACTGGAGGATGCATGTGAAACCACTTCGGCTGAGCTGGCACTCATGCTCCAGGCTAAATGAAGGGAATATTTTTCTAGCTGGCTTGCACTTGAGCATAATAAGCATATGTTTTGCTTGGCTTCTGTGATCAACCATCTGCTAATATATTGATTTTTGATGGTAAACATGATTTAGCTCCAGTCCACAGTTTGACCAGTCTAACTATAAACAATCTGATAGGTTCCTTCTGCACCAGGTTTACGTTAGATCCTGGAAATGATATTAGGTGATATATAAGTGTAAAATTAGCATGTTCACTGAAAAAAAAGCGGTCCTTTTAATAGAACCTTGTGGACCAAGACAACAAGCCTTACTTGTTACCTATACGACGTTAGTGAGACACTGTACACAGGATACTGAAGCTTTATTTTTTTTATGGCTTTTTCTTAAATTAAACTCCACATTTATGGAAAATATTATTAACAAAAGCGACAAGCTATGTAATTTTACACCACCCTCGTTGTCTCACACACACACACACCTATCTCTCATTAATATACCCATGAGCACACATTAGTGTTCGACAGAAAATTCTGAAGGTCGACTTGATGCACTCTTTGTAGAAATGACGGATGGATGGACGCATATGTGTGATGGAGTTCTCTCTATTTTCAGACCTGTCATTCATTAAGGCTTGGCTAGAATGTTCTAGAGACTTCTGCATGAGAGGGAAGGGAGAGATGCAGTCAGTGTGACACATCTCAGGAAGAGAAACGTGTGTGTTCGTGTGTGTGTGAGAGAGGGTGTTGGACAAATGCTAAAATTAGAGGCCAAGTGCTTCGGCATGCCAAACAGCAACAGCGAAGATGGCAGTATGTTTGCAACTCAATGCCGTAATAACCAGACGACCCCACGGTTCAGATCGTGAAGGTTAAAAATACTTAAATAAAAACTTACTTACTTAAGTAGGTACTGCGTTTAAGTACGTACATTAACCCTGCCTAAAAACTATGTACGATATAGCATGATTCTAGGTATTATGAATAAAATTCAGACATACTTCACATGCCGTGTTAATATTGTGTCATACAATGTGACACATGATGCCAGAGGAGCTTAAATTTAAAGTTAGAACATTTTTAACTTAGATGATGATAAACGAGTGCAATTTACCCATACCCATTTTTTAAAGGTTTTAAGCACTTGTAAAGCATCACGTTGCTGCTTTCCGCAATTCCGCACATTGCAAATCGTCCCTCCCGCTGGCTCATGGGAAATTAAAATATCACCTGCATACCTCAAAATCTGGATGAAATAGTACATCATGCTGAAACATTTAACCCACTGTTTAAATGCATACTACTCGCTTTGCATACTCATTTCTGCACGATATATAGTATAGAAGTATGAGACTTCAGGCGGGGCAGCTAATTCAGACAACAAATACCCTTAATTTCTTTTTTTTTTTTTCTTTGGAACTCAAATAAAATTTTGATATTTTATTTTTTGATAAAAGCAGTTGAGAAGCTCAAACTCTCGATCTTCTGAAAACTGATTCTGATCCTCTGCTTTCATTTACAATTGCCTGAAAATGATTAAAAAAAAACTTAGGAAAAAGCTTTAAATCAGAAACTCTTTTATGAAAAAATGCCCTAAATTTATTATCCTTGAAAGACATCATTAGCATTCCTTACTTCACTATTATCATCATCAGAATGACAAACTTAAAAGAAACCAGCTATTACATTTGTTTTAGTTGACTAAATAGGCCCTTTTATTTGGTATTGAACGTGACACCTTTCAAAATAAACTAAAAAATAATATTTCAGAGTAGTTTTAATGAGATATGAATACATTAAAAACATGGCGTAAATATGAAAAGAGCGGGAATGAATAGGCCCCGCCCACCGTCAGCACCTCTGCTCTGTCACGCGCCACTCTGCTAGGCAACCAACCGCTCAAGCGTGATCCCACGCGCAGTTTTCCATTTCGGCTCGAGACTGGTGATAAGGTAACGGTCGCGATCACATCTTTCTCTCTGTCTCTGTCTTTCTCCCTCTCTCTGTCACACACACGCGCGCGCACACACTTTTTCGGCCAGAAGCAGCCGGTTTATCTCCCTCACATCTCACTGCCTCCATGACTTCGGCTAAGGAGCGCAGCTCGTCGGCTAAACAGCCTCAGCACCAGGAGCAGGTAAGAAGAGAAACAACCTGTCATGTCGTCTTTCCTCCAACACCTTCACCGCGTCTCACACCGTGTCCTTCTCATTCAGTCTATTAAACGACGTGACGTACATAACAACCAGCTTTGGTCGCCGATAAACCTGTAAAAAAAGAATCTCGTCATTTTAAAAACACCTTACAAACTCTTCAGCATTTTTAATTATAAAGTCGCATTGCGCATGCGCGTTCATTTGCATTTCGCCTCTAATAATTTGCAAATTAAATGCGTTACCACATGAGATAAAGAGTAGAAAAAAAGGATATGTTTTTAATTAAAAAAAATATTAGACAGACTGTTAAGCAATAAGGAATTATTGTGATTTGTTGCCAATGCTTTGCGAAGTCATCAATAAAAGTCAGTGATTGGCTAATCGACTACTAGTAATATGGATGTGTAATTGTTTTAAATCACTTACCAGTGACTGGTTATTGGTTTGTGGACATCAGTAATTGGTTGTCAGCTAGTACTGATCATTAATTGGATTGGATCAGCAACTGGCCATTGTAGAGTGGAAACCTGTGATTGGTTGTTAGATTATTCCTAACTGGTAATCATTCACTGACCAACATTAAGTGGGGATTAGTAAATGGTTAATAACCAGTAACTTTGAGTAACTAATAGTAACGTCATGTGATGAATGAAGGTCTCGACCGAAGACTAACTAGTAATCATTTATCATTCAAGTGGGAATAAGTTTAGCAACAACTCGCTATAGAAATGCGTCGCTCTGTTATCATAAAGAAGTGATGACTAATAACTGACTGATTATTAGTTCATGGACATGAGTGTTTTATTGTTGAGTATAGTAATGATCATTGATTTGACCTGTGTTGGTTATTTGATTATCATTTAGATTTAAGCATTACCATTTGGCAGATGACCTCATCCTGTGCAGATTAAAGATATCTCTTTTTTTTCATCCAACTAAGCATTTATGGGGTTAAAAGTATGGTGGTAGTGGGATTTTAAACCACAACTATCCGATAAGCAGACCAACATTTTAACACTTTCATCCTCATCATCAAGTGGAGATTAGTTAAGTGACCAGAAGTGATCAGTAACTGGTCATGATGCAGTGGTGATTTCTGATTGATTGACGAGTGATCAGTTATTATTGATTGATACATCATCCAGTGGCAATCCATGTGGTTGTGGTGATGACTGATAACCGGTTGTTGTACAATGGTGATTTGTGATCAGGTGACTTTGTGGCTAGTTACTGTTTTAGGGAAATTTCAATTAATGATTTAGTTTCTTGTAACTGTTTTCAACTTAAATCAGGCATTTTGAGAAAAAAGCAGGAAAAGGATAAACAAATCGATTAGCGTGTGGTTTTATAAACACCAATCAAAGCGCATCGTTTCCTTGTAAAGTTGGGAAAATAAGTTGTGTGGTGAAAAAAACGGTTGGTGTGGTTGATAAGAATATTTACAGAGGAATAACACCTGAGCGCCGAAGAGCCTTCTGCCAACACATCAATTATTCACGCTTGAATGATCTCCACGGCATTTTGGCGTTAGCACACTTCAGCCGGACAGATGGCCAACCGAACTGTGGCTCATTATTTCACTTCTTTGAGTTAGTCCTCCTGTCTGTCATCACCTCCTCGCTATTGAAGTCAATTAACCCAAACCGCCACATCTGTTGCTCACCGATTCGTTTCCAGACCCTTCATTAATCACGGCTCTAATTGATCTTGTTTTGGCTCTTCTTTGGCCCTGACCCATTTCCTTGCTATGAAATGGCAGAAGGAAACGAAAGGGGTGGGATTGATGAAGATGTTTCTGGAAACAGGAAAAGAAGAAGAGGGAAAAAATAAAGCTGTTGGATTAAAGAAAGACTCGCCTATCACATCCTCTCAAGCTACTTCTCACTCTGGAAGTAGGTCTGTGATGGTAATGATTGGGGTTTATAAGCAGACAGCAGCAGCCTGAGGATAGCTGTAAAAGCAGGGGCTATATTTGGAGTGGCCTTGCTGATAAACTGCCTCTTATAGACCGGATTAATTGGAAGCTGTGAATCGTCGTTCAGAGAAGACAATTAAATGAAACGATAGCGGGATGTGAGATTACTGGAGCATCAGCAGTGGTGTGTTGGATGCACGTGAGGCATAAGGACGAGCACATGCTATTAAAATGATCCAAATATTAGACTCTAACGTGTAAATGTCATGACCCCATAGATCCTATGGTCACATGTTTCCACATGAGTAGCAATTCAGAGCTTCATGTGTGCAGATGTTGTCGAGGGATGTAACTGTTTTCCCCCTTTAAGGGTTTTAGGTTCCAGCAAGGAAGAATGGAGAGATAAATTAGTAAAAGAGAGACAAGTCTACTTAATTTAAAGACTCTATAATAAAGCTGTAATAGCACCCTGACTTACCAGTCCTCCACACTGTGTCCTTTATAGTCTTCTCTCAGCGTTAATGTGTTCATTAGTGATATTGTTCCAATACGGAAGCGTGTGAGAAAGAGATGTGTTAAAGCGGAGCCGCTGCTGCAGTGATATCGGGATTACAATTACACTGCAGAAGGACAGAAAGGTTGCAGAAGATTACAGATCAAGTTATCTTAATTCAGCACAGAGATGTAATGACACTCTTGCTTCCCCCTGGATTCTGAACTGATTATGACTAATCCCTTACTAATCCTATACTGATCCTGAACTGATCTTAAACTGATACTGTTCTGATCCCATGCTGATCCTGAATGGATCCTGAACTGATCTTAAACTGATACTGTTCTGATCCCATGCTGATCCTGAATGGATCCTGAACTGATCTTGAACTAATACTGTTCTGATCCCATGCTGATCCTGAATGGATCCTGAACTGATCTTGAACTGATACTGTTCTGATCCCATGCTGATCCTGAATGGACCCTGAACGTATCTTGAATTAATCTTGGTCTGATCCCTCACCAATCTTATATTGATCCTGTTCTGATCTCTTATTGATCACTTTCTGATCCCGAACTGATCCTGAACTGATCCCGAACTGATCCTGAACTGATCCTGAATTGATTCTGAACTGATCCTGAACAGATCCTGTTGTGATCCTATACTGATTCTGAACTGATTCTTACTAGAAGCAATATTAACATTTGTACTATTTTTGGTCATTAAATTGGTGCTAGTACTGACATTGGCACCGATACTGATACTGGCAATAGTGCTGGTACAAATATTTATACCAGTACTGGTATTAATACTAGTACTGAATGTGGTGGTTTTATAGCAGATGTTCAGCACATCTGCATCTCCTAATTTTCTGCTTTCTGATTAGTTGGAAGTGTGGAAATCTATATAGATGTGAAGGTTTTTATAGCTCATTCACAAAAACTAATGTATGTGATGTAACTTTATGAAAGGAGTCTCATCTGTGCAGTGGAACACCAACAAAAGAGCTGCTCTTGTGTTATCTTTGTGGTTCTTTGTGTTTCAAAAGATTATTAAACAATTAAGGTCCGCTGTGCAAACCTCACGCTAAGTGCTAAAGAAGAAAGCAGGGAAAAAAAGCTGTTTTGGTTTGAGCGCAGGATGAAGACGAGATAAAGTGAAGCACTTCGCCAAATCTTTCAGCGTTGGAGCGGAAGAGCAGCAGAAGTGCACATTGATTTATTTCTGAGGGAAAACTAAATTTGCAGCCATTCGGAAAGATAACAACCTATAATTACACTGGAAAAAAAACAGAAAAAAAAACGCCACTGCCAAACTCTTTCACTCCTGCCGAGTCGTCTTATAAACTGACATAGAAACCATGCAGAGGATCAATTTTTAATGAGCTGCAGATATTTTTTTTGTTTTTATTGTTTAAGCTCCGAAAAGAGTGTGAACTAGAATGGACTTTCTGTGCCAGTGGGTTGTTCGGCCATTTGGCGGAGTGATGGCTAATATACGGCTCATATTTACACTAAACATGGCGACCAAAAATAGACCACCTGTTCTTAACATGTACAACAAGGAACAAGAACACACACATACACACAAGCGACACTCAAACCTTTCATTACTGATGATGCAGCATTAAATTATTTAATCAGTTGTAATGAATACAGAAGAATTTAAAGCAAAAGCAGTGATTAAATATAGAAAGTGTCAAATCTGGATAATTGTGTAACAGGTGGATTCGTGATACCTGAAATAATGAAATAAATATATAAATAAATGTAGCCTGGTTTCATATGTGTCAACATTGGAAGTTTGAAATAAATAAATAAAATAAAATAAATAGACCAAATAGTATGTATTTCTATATGTTGCCTTATATTATGTTGTGTAATATGGCAATCCCTAATAGTTTATTTAAAACATAATATCTTAATTCCTTCATTAAAATATTGCATGTTAATGACCGAGTTAAGGAAAACTTAATTAAGAACGTATTCAGCACGGGCTGGCTAGGTAAGCATACCTTCTTCTAAACCAGGTTTCATTTGTGTGTTATGCGCGTGGAGTGCGCATAATAATGAATTCTGAATGATTTTAGCTCAATCCTCAAAAAACACCACGTTCTAATAAGTGACAAGTCATAACATGAACAAGAACACATGCAGTAACCCGAATAAGGGCCAGCGAGGTAACCTCACCAGCCAATTTTACATACCGGCACTAATTTAGGATGAATTTCCTTAGTTTAATTCCCAGGAACATTAAAAAAGCTGTTAAACTGTTAAAGCAATAAACTTATAACTGTTGGTGTATCAATCCTACCTTCACCATACACTTACAAACTATAAGGTTTCTCAGTTTTCCTTATAGATCTGTAGCAAATTACAATTTACCTGTGCCATGATGATTTTTATTAGAAACTAACAGGGGAAAAGTTAATACAATTAAAATAACTCTATATTCCAAACATGTAGATAAGTTGCTCAGCCGCTAGCTGCCGGCACACAAGGTTGGATTAAACCACTTACCTTTGTAGACGTGGATATAACGCTATATGTAGGTGGATGGAGCAAACATAATAATTATTTCCAGTGTAGGACCCTTATTTGAAGCAAATCTTTTCAAAGAATAAAAAAAAACCCAGGTGCGTATTATGTCCATTTATATCAAGTTGTTCATGCAGCTGAGGCCGGTATTAGTAACCTAGTAACCAACCGTAGCTTAAATAAAACAAGGCAAGCATAATGGAGCGGAAATAGCAAATTAGTTATGGGTTTATTGTTTGCTACTGTACGTCAGAATTTATTTGGATTAACCAACAAAGCGAGTCTAATGGAGACAGGACAATTAGAAATCATCAGGCAAATAATAATTGTCCTAGCGGTGCAGATTTCCTCATCTGTTCAGACGTACCTGTTGCTGATAGCAGCTGGGTTTTCATGAAGGGACCAAAAAGACACCATCAGCAGAAACGTAGATAAGTCACAACGTCAAAACTTATTTGGCAAAAACTTTTCCATCTGAGTTTAACTCTTTATCGCACAAGTCAAAACCCACCTCAAGCGAGCGTAAAAACCTTTTTGCAAATTAATGGGGTTTTTTGGGTTGTTTTTTTTTTGCCGTTTCCGTCACTTGTTTCTCTACTGCATGCACAACCTCAAAAACAGCTGTGATTGGCTAGTGAGGCTGTGATTGGCAGAGGACAAAGTCTGCCCCTCTCACTCAGACATCATGACCAGGTTTTGTCTCTTGGCCTGTCTCTACCCATGAAGCTTTAACTCTGGGAGGTTAAAGATTGATGTCCAGGTCTAAGCGTAATCTCATTGTTTTTCCCAACCTGAAAGTGACCCTCTGACTTAAACACACAAACAGTCTGATATCCGTTTACTGGAACCCAACACAACCAGGAACATGAGCCGGACAGTGTGTCTGAAACGGAGACGATCTGTGTGTTAAGTTTTCTATAAAACTTTTAAACTGAGATTTTATTGCCTTTTTAAACAAAAACAATTACCAATATTTTTTTGCATACGATATACGTTAGACGCTTATCTTAATCCTACAACATGCCTTTCTCATGTTCTAATTACCCGCTAATGCAGAGGTCACCAAACTCGGTCCTGGAGAGCTTTTCTATGCTACATATGCTTAAAACTCACAAGCAGGTTTATTGAGGCAAGTTGGAGCTAAACTCTGCAGGACGCCGGCCATCTGGAAGTGTGTTTAGTGACGCCCGCTCTAAAAAGTCTGCACAAATTGCGTAAAATGCATTTACAACAGAAAACACTTGATCTTTTATAGATATATACACATCTTTTTATACCCATTTTCAGATAATGCACAGCTGTTCTGTGACGACATGCACCAGGACTACTTTTAAGCCTACATGCAACAATTTTGTTATTTCTTTATATAATATATATATAAAATATTATATTCTGTTGCTGTTGCGTAACGTTACACCTGCATGACTACATGAAAAAGGTACACAGACGGAGAGGTTTTGCAGCTTATTTCTACAGATTTCTTTTTTTTCTATGCATGATCGCTAGGAATGCGAACTTTTCCGCTGCCGAAAAATTTTCAGCTGAATATGGCATTATCAGCAGAAAGAAAAAGACCAACTATACAAAGTGAAAGTATGCCGGCCCGCACCTGCCCCTGCGTTTAGTGCTCAGATTACACTCTTGCTCTATCCTCTTTCACTGTACTAAATAGGAAATGTCAATCACGTCAGCGAATGGAAATACTTTAAAGTTACTGATGACCAAACACAAAAATGTGCTATATGCGATGTCTGTTGGGTAAAAGTTTGCCATTTTCTTGATCGTAGCACTGAAGTGTCTGCTCGGGGTAAAAAAAAGCAGAAACAGATTATGTTGTAAAACAGCTAAAAACACTACAGTCATCCATTAGTTCACCGTTTTAAACACATTGACTCAAATTGCCTGTACTGCACTGCAACAGTAATTGATCCTCGCTTTACTAACATTACTTTAACATGGAGAAAAAGTAGCGTGCTTGAAGAATGATATGGGTAAAGAGAAAAGATTCGGTAGATTTCACACATTTCACACTGGCGTTTTTTAAAAAGTTTGGCTTGCCATAATTGTGTCATTGGCTTAACTCATTTTCACTGACTTTTGCATTTGCTTCATTTCAGTTTTAAAATTTTCTAAGCTGAACGTGGATCTGGAACAGCCTCCGTCATCAAACCGATGACAGCAGCTAGTATTACTCGAACAGAGGAAGAATAGCATAAGTCTTTACAGAATACGGGTGGGCTGGTTTGCGTGAATGCTGCGCGCTTCAAAAACGCGACAAGCGCTTTCCGTATTGATTCAAAACATGACGCAATACGCAAATTCTTAAATACGCACAACATTCGGAATGTTTTTAGGTATTCCGGTTTGCTGAAAAATTGCATCGTTACAAAAATAAACACCAGTATAAACCGGTATAACACCCAGCACTATTATTTGGTGCAACACTTTGTGCTTTTTCTGTCTCCTTCTCTCAGAATCTCTTTTTTTTTCATTCTCTCTCTCTCTCTGTTTTACCCATAATGTTGCTTTGTTATAACTTTGTTACTAATTGTATGTGGTTTTAAAGTTGTTACATTGACAAGTTAGAATGTTATTATTTTATTTAGGGAAATAGCTAAAAAAATATATATATTTTTAAAAATTATTTTCTATTTATTTAGTTACTATGGATTTATTACATACATAATCTTCAAACGGGGGTTGTGGGGGTTGTATTGATGTATGTGATATAAAATACTAACACAAAATATAACATCAGAGCATATAAATATACACTAAGATTTACTCTGGCAAAATTGTTCAGATATTTGTGTGTATGAATAGTAATCCAGAGATGCTTTAAGTCCCTGAGTCCTAAATCCGAGACCTGAGCCACTGCATTTGTCATTCACTTCATTTTCTCTCTACAATCATTATTTATTAAAGAACAAATTACCCATAATGCTCAGCGCAGTGATAGATCTGTGTCTTTTTTACCCCTGTCTGCCTGACTGTCTTTCCACATCTATCCATAGAATGTCTACCAGCTTGTCTGCCTGTCCACATATATGTTTATTTTTCTGTCTGTCTGTCTATAGTGCTGTCTGTCTGTAAGTCTTTTTGCCTGGACCCCTGTCTGTCTGTCTGTCTGTCTGTCTGTCTGTCTTTTTTTTTTTTGTTCAGCTCTAAATACTGCTTCTTGTCCTGATGACTACTGTGGAAACGATGACTGGGACATCAGAGGAGATTTGTTAAGTGTTAAGGGTGGTGTAAAGACACAGCACAACTGTCTCATTCACGCTTACTCACCAAACCATTCATCTTTCCTTCAGTCTATCTGTCTCTCTCTCTTTATCTCTCTCTCTCTCTCTCTTTCTATCCGAAAGTGTCTGTCTGTCTGTCTATCAGTCTATCATATGTCTGTCTGTGTATATATCTATTGTTCATGCTCATTCATTGCTTTCATTTAGCGCTCAGAACAGTAACAGGAAGTGCTCTTTCTAAAGCGTCTAAAAGCACCCTTCATGGCGATGATGTCATTAATTGCAAGCTCTTGCTGCAGCACATGCAGCTGTGTTTGAAGTGTTTTTTGTGTTCTTTTTTTTTCATTTTAAGGCTCACAGGTTTCCAGTATTTCTAAAGCAAAGTTTATGATGTTTTACACATGAATACATCTATTTTTTATTAATCAGTTCTTTTCTAACTTTCATCACCGCTTTTAAGATTTTTGATTGTTTTAGATTCAAAATGTATAATCATTATTTTATAATTATATATCAAAATATATGTAATCATATATTAATACATTTAGTTATTGGTTCAAAATTATTATCATTCATCTCTAATCGAACCCCAGCCAGGTGTTAGTTGTGTTTATTTAATTGAGCACCAACAAACAAATTGTTATGGCGTCACATGACCCTGATGGATGGATGGATGGATGGATGGATGGCGATAGTGATGCTAGTGGGAAAGTGGTAGCTCAGTGGTAACAGGTTGGAGTGCTAATTGGAGGATTAGAGTTCGATAACTTCTTCAGCTTCCTGTTAATTCCCACTTCAATTCCTCCTCACAGTGAATTGACCGAAAAATAAATGATTTTTTAAGGCGCTGTTTTGTGTGTGTTTGTGTGTTGACAGGAGCTGGTGGGAATCCCTCCTCCGCAGAGGAATTGGAAAGGAATTGCCATTGCTCTGCTGGTCATCCTGTTCATCTGCTCTCTAATAATCACCTCTGTCATCCTGCTCACACCACGTAAGTCCTCTCGCACCTGGAAACAAAACCGTATCTCGGACCTTTACTCTGAAAATGACCTGCACTCTGAAAATGACTTTCACTCTGAAACAGACCTTTATTCTGAAACAGACCTTTATTTTAAAACATACCTTCATTCTGAAACAGACTGTGCTGTGAGTTTTCTGCACAGCTTTTAGAAAAACATGAGCACCGACTCCTCTGAATTGCTTTCTGTTTGTTAAACATCACAAAGAGCTGAATTATACTTAAATAAAGACCTACAAATCACGTGAGCTAATATTTTATTCACAGTAGAACATAGATAACATAAATGTTTAAGCTAAGTTCTAAAGCCAGAATCTCTAATGGTATGGAGATGCTCCTTTACAGATGACGTCTATTTCACAGAAGATCTTGTGTATTTTAGCAGGACAATGCAAAACCACATACTGCAGCTATTACTACATGGTTTTGTAGTAAAAGAGCCCCGGAGCTGAATTGACCTGCATGCAGACGAGATCTTTCACCTCTAGAGAGCGCATCTCTGGCGCATCATTGAACTGAAAGTATGTCCGAGACCACCACAAACTCTTCAGCAGCTTGAAACCTGTATCAGGCAGGAATGGGACCAAATTCCAACACCAAAACCCAACAGAAAAGAAGTGGAGATGCTAGACTATGGTAAACATGCCCTGACCCGACTATTTGAGACCTGCAGCAGGCGTTAAATTTGAAATGAGCTCATTTTGTCCATAAAATTGTAACATGTCTCAATTTAAACATTTATGTTATCTATGTTCTATTGTGAATAAAATATTGGCTCATGTGATTTAAAAGTCTTTTAGTTTTTTTACATTTAAAAAACGCCCCAACTTTTCCAGAATTCGGGTTGTAGTTAGGACTTAATTTTATCTTGTTGTTGCGACTTTACTTTGTCTCGTAGTTGCGACTTGTAGCTATCTTGTATTTTGTAGTTACAAGATTTCTTAGATCTTGTAGTTACATGTTCTTTTAAGCTAAATTACAGCTTAACATTTTATTTAAGCTGTAACTAATTTTATTCTATAGTTGCAACTTAACTTATCTCGTAATTGTGACTTTATCTTGAAGTTGTGACTTAAATTTATTTCTTAGTTACAAATTTGTCATCTTCTCTTAAATTTGTCACTTTACGTTGTTGCCAAGTCTTGTTGTTTTCTTGTAGTTGTAACTATTTTATCTTGTAAATGACCCTGTCCGGTCCACATCTCCTCATTCTCATCATTGAGATAATAATTCCTGAGTGTGACCTGAATTTGAGATAAATGTGTGTGTTCTGAAGAGTGGTGTAAACCAGCCCCCCTTGTGGCACAGAAACTTTGTCTGGTTTTGGAAGGAAACATCTCCACTGACCCCGGAGCCGCAAATCCTTGCAAGAGCATACGGTGCAGTTAACTACCATAACAACCTGATGCTGCAAGTGCGTGTGTGCGTGTAATGGTAATGGTGATGGTGATGGTGCTTTATTGTGGATTACGGTAATGACCGCAGCTCTGCTGGAGATTATCACAGTCTAATAGCGCCGCTCGTTTCTGAAATTGGCAGGACATCAGAGGAGCCATTTGCAGCTCATCAGCTGGAATTCTGGCTCCTGTGCTTCACATTCGGTGACCAAAGACGACCTGCTGCTTCACCTTTTCTCATCTGCGCTGTCAACTGATCCCTTTCTTTCCATTGCAAATTTCTCATTCTCAACAACGCCACCCTCTGGCGTTCCCTGTAGATGACCTGCTATGTGTCCTTGTGTCTCAGTACCTGCATTTCTGTCAAGCTTCGAAATAAGCTTTGCTACTGTGTCTGTCTTCATCTTAGTGCTGGTGATGCTCATTTGCATAAATAATTGACTGCAGAACAAATTGTTTAGCTTTTTTTAAACAGTTACAATTGAGAAAAAAAGAAAAAACATTAGCACACACACATGCTCAACGATGTGTCATCTTTTTATTGCCAAATCCACTGCCAGACTAATTAACCCTTTTTCATTAATTTAATTACAACTGCAAGAAAAAGTCGCTTTCTCTTCGTTCCGTCTCTCACGCTGACACAATTGGTACTGTGTGTAGTATGTTTTGTATACTGTGTGGTTGTGTTTTCTGGTGTGCTGGAGGCTTTTTGTTTCCAACGTGTCTGCTTGCGTGATGGTGACACTTATTTTCCATGGTGCGTCACTCTCCTGACAGTAGGACGCGAAGACTGCGACTTGCGGTCACTCTCCTATGTACTGTAGTCACCCCAAATGACGAGATAACATGAGGAAGCAGCGAGATGCCCTGGAACCTGGAGCGTTCAGTCTGTCAGTTAAAGTCGGCGAAAATGAACACCGATGTCTTACCAACTCTTACTAATCAAAACCTGGAGCTTGTAATCATTTACGTTCTTTTGCTCAGCCAGGCGCTTATCCTGCACTCTGATAAACAATTAGCCTGAGTGCTAACACCTTCAAATCGGATAAGCAGCCAATCATTAATATACATTTTACACAACTTTTAATGTTTTTTTTAATATTATTTTATTGTTTTAAAGTGTTTTATTGTTTGCTTTCTTGTTTGTTTTGCTTTTTTTTATAAATATATTTTAATGAAAACTGACCAGTGCTCTTTCTCCTAAAACATAATCATACTTATAATAAATAATTCAGTTCTTTTTTTCCTCTTGTTTGGCTTGCTAAACGATAAGCTAACCAAAAGCCAAAAAATTAAATTCGTTTTTTGTCTCACAAATCAGATTTCTTACTCCTGGCTGGCTCACCAACCCTGTTATAACCTGTTTTGTTCACTACTTCCAATTTTGATTCCCTCCTGGCTTAACAATTTGATTACTATTAGTCTAATAGTCTATTCGACTGACCCAGAATGCTTGTTCCACAATCACTTCACGGTTACACTGCAGCACTATTATCACCAGCTATAAGTACCGAACTGAGCATGAGCTTTTTTTTTCCAGCTTGTGTGGGTGTGTGTAGTTAAGGTGCATCTTATTTTGCTTACATTCGGCTGATGGCTAAGTGGTACGTTGGCATTTTCATTATGTGAGTAATTACTGGACTACACCTATGTATTATTAATAATTCATAAAACTTTACTTCAATTATGTGCCTCCAATCAATAATGCAGAGCTTTTTTTACTCTGTACCACACTTTAACCTGTGCTTTCACTTTCGTACTAACGTGTATGTGTGTGTGTGTCCTGCAGGTGAGGATGACAGTTTGGCCTCCAAGAAGAAAGTCTCAGTGGAGGATCTATTTAGCTCGGAACTACAAGTTCATGACCCCCAGGCCAAGTGGCTCAGCGGTAAGTTGTGTGTGTTTATGTTTGGGGGTTCCATTTTAATTTTTATGTATTGTGTATGTTAGAAAATATTTTTTGTAGTATTAGTAGAATAGCAACTGATAAATCCCCATCATTCCGCTATCCCCTGAGGTCTAAGGAGTCATTCAGGCACTGATTAATGAAGCATTGGAAGCTCCAGGATCCATCAGAAGAAGCTGAATGAAGACTAAAGACAGACAGCTGTTTGTTTTGCTTCCTGCGTTTTTTAATGACACAGAGTTCTGCTGTTTGAGTAGCACTCATCCGCACATCCTTCTGCAATTGCACCAGCTGATTGTCACTACCACACCTCCCTTTCCCCCTCCTTTTTCTTTCTACATCAGGGTAGAAATTATTCCTTCTTCAGACAATAGGTTTACTGGTTAACATAGAGACAAACATAGGATGTGTGTTTCCAAAATCAATATTTATTGTTCACTATGTAATAGAAAAAGACAGACATACATAGAAGACGTATACAGAAGACTGATCACAGGGGAAAAAAAGAGAGATGAATAATTGAAAGATTAATAAAATGGTCACAGATATGATGGATGAAGATATTAATGGATAAAAGGATGTACAGGTTTTGGTGTTTCTGGTGTCAAGCTCCAACATTAATTATGTAATTTGCCCACTGTGGCACTGTCCATCACCACTGTGACCCACTGTGGCACCGTTTTTTGATTTTATTAAAGTTTTAGTTTAATTAAATATTTATTTAAAGTAAGTAAAAATTATTCATTTAAGAAAAGAATAGACGTTACAGTCAAAAACTGAACGCAGCTGTGCAATGCAGCGTGCCAAGCGCCACATCACAGATCAACAGCAGGAATCAAAAAGTGTATGTTAAATGTAGGAGTTTTTCTTATTTTTCTGTTTCATGTCCATTTCATTGCCAATTGCTGGTAATTTGAAATGTTAATTCGAAGTAAAATGTGCATGGGCATTTATTGGCTAATTAAAAGTGGAGAAAATTTATTTATTTGTCACTTTATAAAAGAAGAGACAGACATGCATGGAAAGAAAAAAGCGATGGATAGATGGACAAATGAATTAGCTGACTATTACATTGAACAAATTATTAGAACACTGAGGGTGCTGTGGGATAGATGAGTGGATCTACATGTGGATGTGTTTACAGAAAAATAAATTTATAAAGCTATGTATGGATGGATAGATGGAGAGATGCTGGAGAGATTAGTGGGTGATGGGATGGCTGAATAGAGAGATATGCAAAAATATATGGAAAGTTACATATGGAGATTAGTGGATGCAGAGCTTAGTGGATGGATAGGTAGATAAATGGATGGTTGGATAGAAAGGAAGATTGAATGGATGGAAAGTTTGATGGCAGAATAGATTTGGAGATCAGTGGATAGTCAAACAGATCAGTAAATGGGTGGTTGAATAGATGTAGAGATGGATGGATGGGTAGATAGAGATCAGTGGATAAATGGAGGGAAGGATGCAGACTTCTGTGGATGGATGGAGGAATGAATGGATGAATAGAGAGTTGGATGCATAAAAGAAGAGGTTAATGGATAGATGGAAAAATAGATCAATAAAAAGATGGATGAATAAATCTTAAGGTTTATAGATAGATGGAAAGATCAGTGGATGGATGTCTAGAGGGATGGATGAATAAATGGACAGTTTGATGGATGCATAGATGTAGAGGTTAGTGGATGTATGTAGAAAAATATGAATGAATAGATAGATGATTAGAGAGATCTTTAAATTGAGATTCGGAAAGATGGGTAGATGAATGGAGAGTTGATAGATGGGAGTGGGGGTCAAATGGTGGCGATATTTTTCTTTCTGCTAAAGAAATCGTTTATCTGTATTTTAGTGTAAAGTCCGTAGTAAAGTATGTATTGTAGCATAGTTCACACTGGCCGTTTGTCAGCGCACTAAATAAGGAAGCGAATTTGATGCAGGAACCACGGCAGATGTCGGCGGCTCCACAGAATGAAATTAGCAGCTTTTGCTAGTCTACTAGCAGCTGGATCAAGATAATTAACCGCTGGTGCTAAGGTTCGCGCCTCTGTTTTGTCTAACCGTGTCCTCCACAAGGACGCTCAGCTTTCTGACGCTCTCTGAATTAGCATTTTTCTGTCTAAGGCCTCGTTAGCATTCCTACTGCTGTCTGCAACAGCAGCTTAGCTCAGCTCAGCAGAACACTCGCAGGACTTCTATAATATAAACTGCTCTTGAGGTTCTACAGAGTCACACTGATCTGAATTCAACACAGTATCATCCGGAACCTCAAACAGGCATCACAAGGAAAACAGCGGTCAGCTGTGTGTTAAGTTTCTGTGAGTGTGTTTGATGATTTAAACAGGAAACAGTAAACAGAAGTTTGTGTGTATGTGTGTGTGGAAACTGTAATAAACACACTGTTGTGCCGTTTTGTCTTTGTTACACTGCTTTTTAGTCCCGATCACTCGTCTGTATTATTGATGAGCGTAGAATTCTCTTTGAACGTGTGTATATGTGTGTGTGCACGCATGCGGGAGCAAGATAACAAAAACAAACCAGAGGCATAAAACTGGATTAAATATTTATATATAAGTGTCATTGACAAATCAAAACACAAACAAACTACAGGGATGAAAAAAAGAAGCAGATATAAATATGACATAAATTTACTCCCTCGGCTCTGACCTTTGACCTCATTCCTCTTCGGCTCAGAGCCTGATGAATTCTGAGAGATAAAGAATGAACGGTTCCATTGTAGTGTTAATGTCCTTCTTATTCAGTTTACGTCCTGTCTTTTTCACAACACCCCCTTCTTAGACACTGAGCTGCTGTTCCGTAATCGAGATGGAGACGTGGTCATGCTGGATGTGGAGAGCAACAGCACACAAGTTCTGGTGGAAAACAAGATGTTTGTGAGTTAAGCAACATTTATTCATTTACACAGAAAAGGATGGATGGGTGGTGGATGGGTGGATTGGTGGATTAATAAATGAATAGATGGATGGGTGGATTAATAAATGAATAGGTGGATAGTTGGATGGATAGATATTTTGTTAAATGTATGTATAGATGATGTATGTTGATTAGATAGATGGATGGATAGTTGGTTAGATGGCTGGATGCATGGATAGATAGATGAATGGATGGAAAGGGGATGAATGTTGGATTGAATGGATGGATAGCTGGATGGATGGATGGATGGGTGGATGGATAGATGATAGATGATTGGGTAGATGGATGGATGAATTGATGAATAGTTGATTGAATGGATTGATGGATAGTTGATTTGTCACAGAATGTTTAAGTAAAATGTTCAATTTTTTACCCTTCTGTTCAGGAGACGTATAAAGCCAGCAAATACCAGGTGTCTCCTGACCTGACGCACATTCTGCTGGCCTATAACATTGTACCAGTAAGCACACGCACACACACACAAAAACACACACACTCACACATGTCCTTGTGTGTTAACGTGTGTGTGCACTCTCCTTTACAGCTATACCGCTTCTCCTACACGGCCTCCTACATCATATGCAGCCTGAGAACACCGTAAGTTCCACTCAACAAGAGGAGAACCATTGTGTGTGAGTGTGTGTGAGTGTGTGTGAGTGTGTGTGAGTGTGTGTGAGTGTGTGTGAGTGTGTGTGAGAGTGTGTGTGTGAGTGTGTGTGTGAGTGTGGTGTGTGAGTGTGTGTGTGAGTGTGTGTGTGAGTGTGTGTGTGTGTGTGTGTGTGTGTGTGTGTGTGAGTGTGTGTGTGAGTGTGTGTGTGTGAGTGAGTGTGTGTGAGTGAGTGAGTGTGTGTGTGAGTGAGTGTGTGAGTGAGTGTGTGTGAGTGAGTGTGTGTGTGTGTGTGAGTGTGTGTGAGTGTGTGTGAGTGTGTGTGAGTGTGTGTGTGTGTGTGTGCGAGTGTGTGATTGAGAGTGTTGTGGTGTGAGTGAGAGTGTGTGTGGAGTGAGAGTGTGTGAGTGAGAGTGTGTGTGAGTGTGATTGTGTGTGTGAGTGAGTGTGTGAGTGAGTGTGTGAGTGTATATGTGTGAGTGATATGTGTGAGTGTATATGTGTGAGTGTAGTGTATGTGTGAGAGAGTGTTTTACTGTCCCCTGCTGGTCAAACTGCTCATGGTGTCTCGTACTAAGCTTTACATTTTTTCTCAATAATAATATCTTTGTCACAATTTATCTATTTAAAAAAATGGGTGACTTAAATAATTTAAGAGCAGTGTAACTAATTAAATATGTTAAAAATTAAAGACCATTAACTATTAATTACTTTCTTGTAATCTAGTTAACTTCTTGATAATTAATTACGCAATTATTTTCATATTTTATTATTTTAATGAATTATATTATATATGTAATCATTGATTAATCCTATTAATTAATCAAACTCCTTTTTAACAAGTCTGTCAGTCTGGTGAAGTGTAAGTTAATGAATAAGTTATTAATCATCTTCACTAATCATCACACACTGCTGTGTTTATTCTTAATTAATGTAAATGTTTAATTTATTAATTGATTATTCTTTGTGTGTGTGTGTGTGTGTGTGTGTTTCCCTCCCAGGGAAACAGTGGTTTTATCGGCTCCCGAAGTGCAGAACACAACGTTGCAGTTTGCTGGATGGGGCGCCAAAGGCCAACAACTGGTAAGTAAGACACAAACACACACATACCACATAATAAATTAGAAAAACATACCTAGAGCGTGTCACCTGTCTGGTCACATGACCTGACACCTGATTTTCCGGTTCTGAATTTAGATTAATAATTTAATAAACTGTTAGTTAAATAAATCCTTATAAGGAAAACAGAAAGTTGTAGTATAAGTGGTGGAGGCCAGGTAGCATCAGGGTTAAAAGAGGGTGGAGAGATCTGCATGTGTGTGAGACTGTGTGTAAACGGGTGGCAGATGGCACTAGCCCTGGGGATGACGCACTTGTTTTCGCATGACCTTCACTGTATGTGTGTGCGTGTTTGGAAAATAGAGAAAATCAAACACCTGAAACAGTATAAAATCCAGTGGGCGGAGCTTAGCGATCTGATCCTCTCTGAATCTTTAAAGCTATAGTGATTAAAGCAGCATGTTCTCCTGGCCCTGCCCTCATGCAGCTTCGCCGGTCACCATAAAGATGCTGTAAATCAGTTAATGCAGTAATACAGCCGAGCAGGAAGCAAGATTAAACGGATACACAGCCAGAAATCTGGCAGGAAGTCAGCGCAGCAGACGATGAGGGAGTGACACACTCGCTGCTGACAAATGTCATTGTCACTCCTAAGCACACACACACACGCACATACACAAACGTTAGCAGCCTGCCTTTTCCTCACCAGCTTTCTCTTTTTCTTCTTCATGTTTTGTTCCTGCGATTGTCTTCTTTCCACCCTCTGATCACTATATTAATAATAGTCGTAACTCGTTGCTATTCAATTCCCTGGTAACAGCGTCTTGTCTAATTAATTAATCTGGTGCTTTCAGGAAGCGTGTGGGATGACTAATGATTTAACATTGTTTTAACTCCACTGCTCCTTGTGTAAAATAAGCTTTGACACTGTCCTTTAGAGTGGGTAAAGATACTTTGACTTCACCCTCATAGTAGGTAAAACTACTTTGACTCCACCCCTCATAGTAGGGTGACTTTACCCTAGGTATGAGTAACAGTGCTTTGACTCTCATAGTAGTTAAAAATACTTTAACCCCTCCTGTAATAGTAGGTAAAAATACTTTAACTCCACCCCTCATAGTAGGTAAAAAATACTTTGGCTCTGCCCCTAGGTGTGAGTTATCTACTCCAAGCACTGTGTGCTGTTTGTGTAATTTGTGCTGAACTCCTATGCAGATCTTTATCTTCGAGAACAACATCTACTACCAGGCCACGGTGAAGGACAAACCCATCCGCCTGGTCACTACGGGACGAGAGGGCGTGGTCTTTAATGGACTCAGTGACTGGCTGTACGAAGGTAAGGACACGGCGGCACTAAGTTCTGTGTTCTGATTGGTCAGAAGGTGTTGCTTCTCATACGCCTTTATCAATCCTGCTGCAAAAATACGCAGTTTAATAATGACTGAATCTGAAACATTCTAATTAATTATAAGTTTATTATTAACGAATTTTCAAGGTCTCACGTTCTCTAAACGTCTGAGGCACTAAATTAAAACAATGTTGCAGTTTGTGATGAATCCCGACAGATCTCCTAAAAATGAGACACGTCTAGCCTGCGGCTCTGCTCTGAAGAGACAAGACTCATAAAACCTCTCACTCCCACATTTCACTCTGATGTCTTTACTCCACCACCACCCGCTCCTCTCTCTTTCTCTGCCAGCTCTTCATGGTGCAGCAGGAGAACAGACTCCCTGTGAGCCTATATCTGGAGTTTATTACAGATTTGTTACACACTCGTGTGTGTGTGTGTGTGTGTGTGTGTGTAGTCGTATTATTCGCAGCCTGGCTCCTTGTCTCTTTTTTCTCTCTTGTACTGTTTCTTATCTGGAAAAGTAATCATTTCTGAACAGAAAATAATGATCTTCTTGTCAAGAGTAAGGGAAGTCCGAGTCAGCGTTATTTCCTCACAATTTAGTGCCGCAGCAAAAAATCTGATTAGTTATAGGGTTAAAAAACTTGATGACAACAACTTTTTAAATAAACAACGATTAATTTTAGACTTTTACTCACTGATACGCCAGACTTCTTTCACTCAGACTGCAGAACTTTAACCATCTGCCTTAGGGTGTGTTGTGAACGTTAAGTTCTACTGCCATCCGGTGGTCTAAGCTTCTCATCTGCTGCCTTTACATCATGTTTAAGCACATTCTGTCCCACACACGGCTGCAGCTGCTGTGTTTCTAGAACTTTCCCAGATAACTACAACTAAACTATATCTATTTAAAACTAAACTCCGTTTTCAAAAGAAAAAACAGCTCTACAACACAACTGTTACTCTTTCATCATATGATCAAACCTTCGTTCTCTCCTTCTCCTTTATCTATTTCTTCTTTACGCCTCCCTCTTCTTGTCTTTTTATTTACTTCTTCCTCTCCCTCACTTTTTCTTCCTTTTTTCTTCATCTCTTCCTCTTCCTTCTTTCTTGCTCTCATTTTTCTCCTCTTCATGGAACTCTTTCTCCCCCTTCTGCGCCTTAACATTTTCTCCTTCCTTCTTCTCCTTTTTCTCTTCCTTGTCATCCTCTTTCAGCTGGATAGTTGTATGTCATACTCTGTAAAGCTTGCCCCAGCAGATCCCCTGCGGTGGGTTTAGTGATGGATGGAGCTCCTGAGGTGGAGCGGAAACGGAGAGCAGGGAAATTAATGAAGCTCACGTTGCTTTACATTACACTCTGTTCATGTTCCCAGTCATAGCTGTTCCAATTCATGACCCCTGACCTCTGTGTTTTTTTAAGTATATTTCCTTGTATTAGATTCACAGTCTGGATTTACGTTGCTGAGGCCTGAAATCTTAAAGCAGAGTTTCCAGTAGTTTTTATGCTTTTTAAAAAAGTTTGTTTACTTTCAGGACTAATTTCATCCATCAGCTGTGATCAGACCATCTGTGGTTATTTATCTATTTATTATTTTATGAATCATTTGTTTTCATATGGACCCTTTATTTGTGTGGATTTGACAGAGGAGATATTCAGGTCTAACACTGCACACTGGTGGTCCCCGGATGGGCTCAGGCTCGCCTACGCTACTATCAACGACACGCTGGTGCCTAGGATGGAGCTTCCCATGTTCACGGGCGGCTTGTACCCCAGCACTCAGGAGTACCGCTACCCCAAGGTGAGCTCTTTACCCGACACTAGCTAAGCACCAGGGCAAAAATCCAACTTTCACTTCTCTTCTTCTACATTATATGCTGTGATGTGCTGGTATGTTTCACCTTCAGGCCGGAGAGGAGAACCCTGAGATCTCTGTGTCAGTGGTGAGTCTGAACGGACCTCTCCACACAGTCCGCATGAAAAAACCTGAGGACCCCCGTATTGGGTTAGTCGCTTCGCTTACATGTAGCTTTTTTTTAGTAGTAGCATTATCAGCTTTTGACAACATCACGCCTCTCATTACAGAAAGGAGTATTACATCACCATGGTGAAGTGGGCCACCAGCACCAAACTGGCTATCAACTGGTTAAACCGAGCGCAGAACAATTCCATTCTCACCCTGTGTGAAGCCACCACCGGAATCTGCACCAAGGTCTGGACTCATAGTGTTTCTGTATTAAAAGCTCCTTTTGGTGGACAGGTTTTTATAGACAGATTGGTATAGAGTAATTAAACACTTCAGTCTGAAATAATGTAAAAAAAAAAGTATCCACTTTTTGAACTAACCAGCTGTTTGTGTGTGAAAAGTCTGTGTGTAAAATAGTGCGTGTAGCATACTGCTTTTCTAGAAGAGACTAAACAGTTGATAACTCTTTTAGAAACACGAGGATGAGAGTGAAAGCTGGCTGCACAGACAGGCAAGTGACTGCATGTCCACCATCTTCAAAACCTCCACTTTATTGGTCACCTCCACCTCATCCAAAACCTCCACCACTTCCAGAACCTCCATCCATTTTCCACCATCTTTTCCACCTCCACCTCCATTTTCAATCCTTAACCCCCCATCCCACCTCCAAATCCTTAACCCCTCCACATCTCTACAAACTCCACCATCTTCATCACCTCCAAAACCTTCACCATTTTTTACATTTTTACCACCTCCACTACATCCACCACCAGTTCCAACATCTCGAACACCTCCATTCTCTTTGCCACCTCCACAACCTTTGCTTCTTCTCCACCCAAATTAGTCATTTTGAACCTGTCCTCAGGAGGTGTATACACATATTTACTGTTTCACTTATAGTGTGTGTTTATTCTCCTGGACACAGAATGAAGCTCCACTGTTCTCTAGAGATGGCCTCAGGTTCTTCTTCACCCGCGCAGTGCCACAGGGGGGTCGAGGGAAATTCTACCACATATCCATGTCTACCTCACAGGTAAAAGCACCAACCACACACAAAAACTCCCTATTAGTCTTTTAGTTAATGTGTGTGTATGTGTGTTTTAGCCCAACAGCAGTTCAGACACACTGCAGTCATTGACATCGGGTGATTGGGACGTTACAGAGATTTTGGCGTACGATGAAGACACACAGCTGGTGTAAGCATCAATCATTGACCCACACACACTCAAAATATCTCAAAATAACAAATATAGATTAACCAGAGTCTCGTCATTCCTTATGAAATCTGTGCTGATGTGTGTGACAGATATTTCCTTAGCACAGAGGACAATCCGAAACGACGCCACCTGTACAGGTACACTGCTCTGTTTATTCTCTCTCATCTTCTTTTTTTTTATTCTAAAAGTGCTTGAGGTACAAAAATAACCAAACCTGCTGCTGCTGTTGGCGTGTTGTGTTTCAGTGCGTCCACCACAGGCTCCTTTAACCGCCGCTGTTTGTCCTGCGAGTTCAGCTGCGGCTTTGTCAGCGGCTCCTTCAGCCCCAATACAAACTACTTCCTCCTCAACTGTAAAGGTCTGTAAGTTTCTCCAGCAAAACCACCACCAAAGAGTGAGACTATCCACTCTGCTCACTCAGTCCTTCACTTATCTAAGAACACATAGTCATTTATGTAAAAATCATAAAAATTTATGTTGAATCATCGTCAATCGTTTTTAGGCAGCAGACTTAACATTTTGCAAACACTAGTCGTTAATGAATCAAGTTGTACACCGATTTTTTTGGGTGAATCATCTACTATCATTGGTGAATTATTTGCACCTTTAAAACTAAATTGTTCGTTGAATCGTTTATCAGCATGAATCCTTTGGTGAACATGTTGTATGATAAATCATGAGTTAGATGCAACTTGTGCACTAAATTGTTTACATTCACATCTTGCATGTGTCTTTAGAAGTTTGGTAATAAAGGGCTTTTAGTCATTGGCCATGTAGAATCAGTAACTCAATCATTCTGAATAAATCAAGATAGATTTGTGGCGCCCTTACCGCATAGAGTAAGTTAATCATCTTTTTCTGCACATTGTGGTTTTGAGCTGTGCAGTGAGACACGGTTGCCATGGTTCCTGATCTGCTTAGCGGGATCCGCTGCCCCGAGCGTGGCTTATAAATCAGATAAGTCTCGAGCCAAGCCTTTCATCACTTATGATAACACAAGTTTTAGAGCAAAACCCGGAGATGACAGGAAGCCCTGCAACACGAAGGCAAATTACAAAGCTGTAATTTATCACAGGTGTAAGACTGAGTGCACACTGCATCACAAATGGTGTGTGTGCGCTTATACAGCTCCCCTCGAGTTTACACACAAGTTGCTTTTAATCGTTCCGGTGATTCATTTGCGCTATAGTGAACAAACAAATCGGCATATAGTACACAAATGATTCACTGTGCTATATGCTGATTCATTTGAAAACTGCACAATGAATCGTTCTGTAAATCATCTCTAAATTGCATGCTAAACTGCCCTTTCAATGAATCATTTAAAACTTGCATTTTAAATCGTTCAATGAATTATTTATACTTTTCATAATAAATTGTTTATGAATCGACATCCAAATTGTTCGTAAGTTGTTCACTAAATCGCTTGGTCAATCATCTAGTATTTGCCAACCTGTCGAACAAAAGTTACGGGCTAAGTCATTTACAAAATGCTGAATAGATGCAAATCGGATTTTGAATCATTTGATGAATCATTTGTACCCAACACCCTGAATCATTGGCACTAATAACAACACAGATACTGAAAGTACATTTAACATAGATTACGTATTTCACTTTCTGCAGGTCCTACAGTTCCTTACACGGCTGTCTACAGCACCCGAGACCGACTCTATCAGAGTGAGTGTCTTGTTTATAATCATCTGTCGTGTGGAAAATAAAATCTAATTTTGTAAACAGTGAAATCAGAAGGGGTCATCATGGTTTCCTTGCTGCAGGCCAAAGCAGAAAAAAACCCTGGAAAATGATCGTAAAATAACAGTGTTTAATTAAAAATAAAAATTATTGTTATACATTATTTTATTTAGTTGCCTAAAAGATCAACCAGATACTGTGGCGCAAAATCATAGCAGAGCCTTTTACATTAGCATCAGGATTTTAAAATCTACCTAACAGGATGCCAGTGTAACATCTTCAAAATAGGGGTTATGTTCACCAGCCCCAGTTTAATTTACTTTGTAGTGCCAAGTTAACACCACTAACATCCATACACGCAGCATTATGTAGTTGATAGGGATATCCGAGCATTAATACTTCAGTTTAGGAAATATTTAGACACAGAAAATTGTAGGACATTTACAGCTTAATCTCTAAAATACAGTCAAAAAGATAAGAAAACATCTGTAGACCAGGTTAGGAATGTAGTTAAATCTGTGCATTGTTGGTGTACAAGTAATATCTAAGGTTAGGAGACCTTAATAACTGACCAAGAGGGTAGATCTAGATGCTAAAGAGCAAGGGACCAAAAACTGAGCCCAGTGGGATACCAGTACAAACAGGACCCATCCAGAACACACTGACTGCAAGCTGTAAATTACGACCTAAGACGATCTAAGGCAATCCCAGTTTCCAGTCGACTTAATAAAGTAATAACTGAACTGATGCATTTGGAGTGCTACCGCTGTCTACTCTCGATAGACTGTTAATGATGTAAATGAGCTGCCTATTATTATTATTGTCATGAATAAGCTGGGAAGTATGAAGAGGCTCATAATATTTTAAAAAATATATTTAAATACAGTTACAAATTAGAAATACTCAAAAAATAGACATTGACGCGTTTTCTGCTCTTGTTCTCTGAGGGTTCAGAGTATTTTCTCTGGTCTCGTCTTCTCTAAAACTAGATCAGTCACATGTGAGAACTGTGATCAAGGTTGAGCACCATGGAAACAAGGTTGAGGTGCTTTTACCCCAGGGGGAAAATAAGAGCACGTCTGAGTCACTTATTCACCGCAGTTACAGGGTCTGTTTATTTAATAAAAAAAAACATACAGTTCAAACACCCAAATTTAAGAAAAGAAACTGCACGCCACACGCTTCTAAAGGGGAATAATCAACATTACAACTAACAAAAAAAGATCAAAGCATTCGTGAAGGATAGAACAAGTAAAAGAAATCAAATCAGGTACCTGTGAACAGGCTGTCGCTATGGAAACGGATGCATTGCTATAATCCTGCGCTGCCGTCAGAGCTGCTGTTCTAGAGAATTTATCAACCTGTTGACTATCAGAGAGCAGAACTCTAATGTTTATTTTCAAGTTGCTGACTTATCAGCCAATCATCTGTATATTGCATAATAAATTGTTTACAAATTAAAATCCCAATCGTTTGTAAACTGTTTGCAACTCATTAGTTGTTTGCTGAGTCGTTTGATGAATCAGTTAGATGACTTTAAAAGAAACTTGTGTGCTGAAGTGTTTAGCGAATCAATTGCAAGCTTTTCACAGATTTGTTCTGCATCTTTGGTTTTTTTTTTTTAAATAAAACAATGTGTCTTATTGGCCGTATAACGACTGTAACTTGATCATGTTAATAAAACGAAACCGATTGGTTTTGCTGCTTGGAGTAAGTAAATCATCTTTTCCTTCATGTTATGTGTTTTATCTGAAAGTTTATTTAAAGATCCAGATAAAGTGGATGATGTAATAATGGTTTGTGTTTTAGAGCTGCTGGATGTGGAGAGCAACGACATGCTGAACTTGACCCTCAGCTCCATGCAGATACCCCAAGTGGAGTATCAGGAAATCATCATTGATGACTACAGTACGCCAAACAGTGTGTGTGTGTATGTGTATATTTGTGTGTGTGTGTGTAACTTGTAGTGTTAACTGTGTGATTGCTTCTGCAGTTTTGACCATCCAGATTCTGAAACCTGCAGCATTCACAGACACGGCACATTACCCTCTACTGCTGCTGGTGTAAGACCCATACACTTATTTACACACATTTTCTTATTACACAGATCTTAAATATGTATCTCTGCTGCTCTTTTCTTCTACGTTAACTGAGGTTTGGATTAAACCTGTGGATTACAAACCGGTTATAGTGTTTGGATTATACTTCAAAAGTTGTTTATAAGGAAATTCCATGATAAATATTTACAACTACGCTGGGTTTTCCCACAGTGCTTATGTCAGAAATTATCTCCTCGCCATGCAGTAAATTAAACTCCACCCCTAGGCTGGATGCTAATAAACACTTATGGCGGCGTCTGTGTTAGGAGTCTTTGTTTATATACCCTGCCTGTAGAGCGAGGGAAATGCCCGCGGGAGTGCCAACTTTTTGTTTTGCCCTACACTGAGCCGAGCGTGTAAGTGATAATGAAGTGGAATCTTCCGAGAAACAGCTGTGAAGTGTGAAGGATTTCCTTTAAAAACAGCTGAACGACTCCTGAAACCAGAGTCTCAGCTAGCAATTTTGGGCCTTATGAAATAATATAAGGTTGGGCCCCCTACAACACTCATTCTGAACTGTTACTACTAATAAAACAGATCTCTGGGGGCCTCAAAGTGTGTGGGCCCTAAGAATCATCTTAATCTCCCCCTTAATGCGGAGAGTTTCTAAACCTGTCAAAGGGATGTGATGTTGGGCTCATAATAAGACACAAAAACACACAGGACAGGAAATAAACTTTTAGTGTGTAGAGGGTAAAAAAGTTCAGGAAAAAGGGAAAAAAAGCAGGAAACACATCTAATTATGACCCGTGTTTACTTGTTTTTTTTTAATACATTGTGTGTTATGGGCAGCGACGGCACCCCCGGTGGTCAGATGGTGACCGAGCAGTTCCAGCTGGACTGGGCCACGGTGTTGGTAAGCTCCTACAGCACCATCGTAATGCGTTTTGATGGGCGGGGCAGTGGCTTCCAGGGCACCAACCTGCTGCACCGAATCAAGAGGAAACTCGGAGAGTTTGAGGAAATCGACCAGCTGGAGGCACTCAGGTACACACACACACACACACACACAAAACACTGATCCTAACACAAACGTGTGACAGCATCAAACCGATTTAGTTATGGCTCCGCCCACTGACAGCATCTCACTGCCCATTCAGAAGAATGTTTTTAATGTTTTAAAAAAACTACTGATTCTCTTTCTCTCTTTCTCACACACACACACACACACACACTACTGATCGATCTGGTTGTTCTATCTGTCTGCAGCATCATCACCAAAGAGTCATACATTGACAAGAGCAGAATCGGCGTGTACGGACGGGTGAGTTCACCATGCTTTACTGACCTCACATACACACACAGACACACACCATCCTTTATCAGTCAGCATATAAAATGTTTACCTGTAAGGAAAGAAAAAAACACCTGCGTGTCTATTTTCCATCACTGTCTTTCCGTTGCTCATCCTCTCATTCTCTTTCTCTCTCTCTTTTTCTTCCGTCTGTATTTTCCTATCATTCACTCTTTTTATTTTCTTTCTCCTCTCTCTGTTCCCTTTAAAACAGATGTCAGCACCTCTGGTTCCTTTGTTAGTTTCTCCATTCTGTCACAGTTCATTTGTGGGAGAGTCCACAGTGGAAAGTTCATGGGTTTGACTTTTTCCTACAGTAGTGTACAAAATGAGATCAGTGCAGAACAGATCACGAGTTTGAAGCATTTGTTCAGAGTGTTGGCTTTCCCATGCATGAGGATGCACAGATGCAGAAAGTGCAAGGAAAAGAAATCGAGCGCCTTCCAGAAGAGCAGCTCAAGAGGTTTGTTTGAAAGTAGAGACAATTGGAGCTGATCTGCAGCAGTGCGATCGGAGTCCCTACATGCTTCAGATTCATTACTCAAACTTACGAGAAAGCTTTCACACACAGAGAGGCGACACACCGGGGAACCGCTTTAATTCCAGTCTGTGTGAGGGGCAGTGGCAATTGGTGCTAAAAAAATATTGTTGAAAACAAACTTAAAAAAAAAAAACTGTAAGCGATGCAGGACTAAAAATAGCTAATGGTGATGTATCGTTACTGCTGATTAAAATATTAAAAAAGTCAACTGTTAACGAATGCAGTAAATATAGCATAAAACAGTGAATTTAAGTTTAATGTGGGTTTAATATTAGTAATTAATTAATATTATTGTTCAAATAACTCAGCTATTTATATCAATCGGATTCAGAGATAAAAGCCGTAATATTTATTTTGTCCACTAGAGGAAATCAATGAAAGGCATCATTTACGGGAATAGGTTGTGTGCACATGACGTCATTATTGTGTCGCGAGATGAAGCTGGTGGCCTGGAAGTAATTTCTTTATACCAAAGACTGGCAGGAACTCAAAATGTTTCGATTTTGAGTTCTTATATTCCTTTCATCTCTATTTTATTACACTCTTATGTATTATTATATGTGAAACAACAGATATTACAGGCAACAGCACACTTGGGAGTTACTCTGCCATGCAATTACACTGAGTTGTGATGAAATTCCCTGTCTAGTATTGTGATAGTCTATAACTTTAGTGGTGTTTTGGTGAACCTTTGAGAGTAATTAACCTAATCAACCGTAACACTAAAAATTTGAGATTAGATTAGATTAAATGTTTGTTTCTCTTGTAATCGACAGGACAAAATACTCACCACTCACTCGGGCAAAACCGAACGTTTTTTTCGGTGTTGCTTGTTGCTACCAAGGTTGTTGACCCGTCATCTGCTGGAACAATTGTTTATCTGTCCTTTAGTATAGAAGGATAGTTTTACTAGGTAGTTGCATATGTCCACCACCTCAATGGCAAGCAATTATTTTAGATGTAAGGATAAAGTCCCACATGTTTAGCGTTTTTCCTCGGCAGTGTGTACGTGTGTGTTTTAGGTGATAAGTGTGTGATTAAACTCCTTTCCCCCCACAGGTGTATGGCGGGTATCTCGCCAGTTTGCTGCTCAGCTCCGACGACTCGCTCTTTAAGTACAACTTTAAATTGAAGTGCGGTGCCGCTGTCTCGCCCATCACCGACTTCAGCCTATACGGTAAACTAAATCATCTTCATATGATTCTCTGTCTAAAGAAAAGCTGATCTACTGGGTGATGCTACCTTCACCATGCTGCACTGTAAGCAGGGGCTACTTCTGGTTACATGCTATTTTCTATACCTAGAATAATTCTATCAATGAATGCTGTATGATCATGCATTTAAATGTAATGTGATTGGTTCATTCCACACTGGGGAAGACTATTATCCCCTAAATAATAACAGCAACAGCAGTGCGCAGACATTTTCATCATCTGTAAGGGTTTTGTCATTCATTCATTTTCTATACCTGCTTATTCCCTAATTCGGGGTCATGTTTTTTTTTTTATTTGAAGTGTGTGTGTGTTGAGCTCACTGGGATTTTTGTTGTAGAGGGAACAGGACTGACTCACTTCAGCACGAACACACGCTTCCTGTGAAAAGCTCAAAGGCTGAACGCCAGACTGAGAGACAGACAGGGAAGAGAGACAGAGAGACAGGAAAAGAGACAGTGTGGTCATTCGCTTAATACTCTAATCTGTAGCATGTATGATAGGGTCTTCATTAAAAACTGTGAAATTCTGGTCTGTGATGTAAGAAGGAATAAAACACAGGTTCAGCTCTTCTCCGAGTTCTCCTCTAATTCATGTGTCCTTGCAGCTTCAGCATTCTCCGAGCGCTATTTAGGATCTCCTCGAGCTAACGCCAGAGGATATGAGGTAAACCTCTGCCTGCTGCCTCACTCACACTCACACACACACACACACAAACACACACAGCTCTTATTTATGTGTGTGCTCTTACCTCTCCTTAGATGTCCAGTTTGGCCCAGCGAACTGGTCAATTGGAGGATAAGATGTTTTTGATTATTCACCCCACAGCAGATGGTGAGTCAAACATCTCTTCTTGTCTCCATTCATTTTTATTTTCCCTCATTAACTCTCGTCTCCTCTGCAGAAAACGTCCACTTCCAGCACACAGCTAAATTCATCAACCATTTAATAAACAAGCAGGCCAATTATACACTGCAGGTAAGAGAGTGTGTGGTAACCCAACCATTGGTTTGTTAAATATAAAATGATTGAGAGGTCATACTGAGGTCACTCAGCACCTCTTCATGCCCCAAACTCCCCCAAAATAAAATCAATTATTTGTGCTGCATTTGTGCTGATGAAAGTTGTTGTGCTGCTTTACATTAATGTTAAGTTTATAGGCAATGACATTACCAGCCCCCCCATATGCTCCAGACACACAAACAGTCTCAATCATTAGTGTGTCGATAAAAGTTTTGTTTTTGCACCTGTTTCGCCTGTAACAATACAGTAAGATTCACACACCTGTAACAATACAGTAAGATTCGCTAGTCGTTATCTATCTATTCACTGTGTGTTTCCAACTTATGGGAGGGGCTGAGCGACCTCAAAAAAACTAAAGCAGCACAAAGGAAAATTTTTAACAGCACAAACAATTTTGCAACATTTTGCATTGTGTGGGTGGGGAAAACTACACAAAGGTTAAGAGATGTTAAAGAAAAACCTGCTACTGCAAGTGGCGCTGACCAATCAGAAGGCGAGTCTGTACTCAGTCTGACTCTACAGCCCCCCTTTCATCCTTCCTTTCCCCGTCTCCCTCTGTTCAGATCTACCCTGACGAGGGGCACCTGCTGCACTCGGACGGTTCGCGGAAGCACCTGGATCAGTCACTCGTCAGCTTCTTCGAGGTTTGCTTCAGGCCGCCAGAGATCGTCAGCGAGGAAGAGACAGAACAGGAGGACGAAGACGACAGCTAAAAAGACACAAACACCAAACAAACTGTCAGTTGATCCTCTATATAATAATAATAGATAAAACCTGCATCATGTAGTTCTTCTCCATCATCATCATCATCGTCGTCGTTGTCGTCCGTGACTGATCATCTGCATGGACCAATCACATCTTGCCTCTGAAATTAAGTGAAAGAAATGGGGCAGAAGAGACACCCACATCATGTGGACGTAGCTGGTGGAGATGCGACTGTGACGATATATTTCTGTGACCTCATCGTGTTTTCCAGATGGCGGCGCTACAGAGTCACCGGCGCTTAATGTTGTCATCAAACTGTAGCAATCTTCTAAACCACATAAGTGTGTTTATCCTCAGCGCTGATACCTGGCAACCTGCACATTTTACATCTGCGCTAAAACTAGCTAACAGCTTCACCTTCACGACTTCTATGTTGTTGCCGAGGTTGGTGGGCGGAGCCTAAAGAGGCGGCATCCAAACACACTAGAAGTAAATAAAGACAGAAAGGTCAAGAAGCACACTATTTTTCTCCAGAAATACAACAAATTTCAGCATGAAGCTACTTGCTAGTAACCTGATCACTTTCCCGCCTTTTTGTCCTCAGATCACCATAGCAACGGATCAGAACTGTAAGTTTACAGTATTACAGCTGCACACTGAACATATGCTTGAGTCCCACTGGGACACTGGGGGTTTTTTTTCGTCTTGTAGCGTCAGTTCTAAGCTAAAGCACCTGTTGTGACACGTCCTAAGAAAAACCGCTGAGGTGCAGACGCTTCGTTATAGCCAAAGCCGTGCGCGGTTCTGGGTTTGGATTAAACGCTTTCCAGTTTTACAGCTTCAGAGTTTGTGATGTTCTGCTAATGTGTAAACTCATTTATCTTAGTCACTGTGCCTTACAGGAGAAAAACTGTAACACACCACCACACAACAACACACACACATCAGTATAATCAGACTGGGCTGAGAGACACAACCGATCAATCAAACCTGCCTAAAAAACTAAAACAAACAACCTGCTGTTAACTGACACACCTGGAAGCCCCGCCCACTTCTGTGCACAAGAATCACTGCATGTTTGACTCATATTAAAAATATTAATAAAGTGTTCGATCGAATCCTTTGATAGTAAATCAAACTAACGTCGATTTATATAGTTATGTGTATATATATATCTAACTATATAAATCGACGTTAGTTTGATTTAGTATCAAAGGATTCGATCGAACACTTTATTAATATTTTTAATATTATTAATAAATAAAATCAATGTAATTCCATTTAATCGCCTCATTTAAACACGGGATGACGAGCAGCCTGTACAAGAACCGCTATTAGAAATGTACTTTTATTTCTTTTTTTAAATTTCTTTTAATCTGGCTGAGTGTGTGTGTGTGTGTGTGTGTGTGTGTGTGTGTGTTTACACAGTAGGGCTTAGACAAATTATTCAGCAATTACTTTATCTTATGCAATTAATCATTGTCAAAATACAAAATAAAATGTTGTTTAATTGGGCTGCGGTTATTTTACCGATTAATAAATAAACTTGATGTTTTGCAATAATTTATACGTTTTAAATGTTTTATTACGTTTATTTATCATCGTTATGCATTCATTTATTTTTGTTTTGTAATTTTTGACGAGTTTGGCTATCCATGATCGTGTCTTCCTCTGTGTGAGCACTAAATTACAGTTTCTGCGGTACAGCGCCACACTGGTTAAACCGCGCAATTGCAGGTAATCACAGCAATTCAATAACAAATATTTGTCGAGAAAAGTCCGGTTATCGTTTCAGCCGAATGACGTACAAGGAATGACGCTCGAAACAGAACCAGAGTTAATCAGAAAACCGGGTGTGAGATCGGATCGCGTCTCTCAACCCTGCTGTTACACATCACACACACACGCACACACACACACACACGACCCCCTCTGGACACTGAGAATCTCATGAGCATCAGTTTATCCGTACAGATGAGCAGGTGTGTAAACCTGCACGGTGGCGTGTCGAACAGCGTGTACCGCTCGTTGCCCTCGTGTCCCAATACTTTTGCATTTATTCGATCGGATCAGCAGCTGTGGCGCGAATAGAGGGGCTTTAATCCGCACCCGAATGTCGCTTTCTTTGTTTTTCTTTGTTCAATCTAGCATGATAGAAAGTAATGTGTGTATTTGTTTGTCCGTCTACACACACACACACACACACACACACACAGTGTATTTGATTGTAATTTCACACTTCTGTTTCTGTGATTAACGTTTCTGTCGTAAGAGAAAAGCTGACCGTTGTGTCGGTGTCCAGATGTGTAAACGTCACTGCAGATGTTTTTGTTGCTCTGGTGCGCGTGTGTGACTTGTAAATAAAGTATTTGAAAAGCTTCTTTTGTGCTGAGGAGATTTCTGTTTGTACACGATTCAGGAGTTAAAGACACAAATTCATCAGACACACGGACGGGTTTACCGGTGCGGAGAAAGAAAAGCACTCTTGTGCCATCTAGCGGTAAAATAAATAAATAAAAATGTTATTTTATAAAATAATGTTTATGGAACTTCTCGTGATGTTATTAATCGTTAATATGTTCTTGGGATGTTGAGAGAAAATATTCTGTAAACATTATTTTTAGAACGTCCCTGTCACATTATTGTATTTTAAAACCACTATAAAATAATGTTTAAACTACTAAACTAAAGGGACGTTTTGCTTGAAATTTTAATGAAGGAGTTTGTTTTCTGGGAAACATTTATACATTCACAGCTTTTCGATTTGCATTCCTCTCATTTGCGCGGCTGATTTCAGGGCCCCGCAGTGGCAGTTTAGTGATGCTGGATGTTGAACCGATGATCTTCAGATTAACAGTCCAAAACCTCAACCACAGCCGCCAGAGACCACATTTTAAAGTCAAATGTAAAGTCTGATTATTGTTAAAGGGAGAAAAATAAACAAAAACTTAAGGCTGCTTTTATCACACTTATCAAACTTTTTTTTACGAATTGAACTACAGTGTAAAAAAGCAAAGCTAATAAATGCTAATTTTGCAAAATAATAATAATAATAATGCTTAACTATCAGTTCTTTAAAGACATGGAAATGTTCATTTACACTAGTTAACTTACACCTCAGCGGGAACATCAAACCACCACCACCACCACCACCGTCCTTGCAGACACTGAAGTTTTTCTCTCTCTCACACACACACACACACACACACACACACACACACACACACACACACACAGACAGTGTGTGTTGGCTTATTAGAGAATAATAACACTTCAACATCCTGATCAGACAGAAATACTTTTATTTTTTTCTCCAGTGTTTCATTCGTCCACGTTTGTAGCGGACAGGATACAAGATAGAAAAACAAACAACTTCTCTTTCTTTCTCTCTCTGACTGTCTCTTACACTTACTCTCTCACACACACACACACACACACACACCGGAGATGAAGCACATGGTCCAGTCGGGTCCCTTTGGCCCAGAGTTTTCTACATGTCTAGAATCCCGTGAGTTGATGTGACGGGACGAATCGCGGCTGAAATGCAAATGTTCCGTCTTTAAAATAATAAAAAACCCAATTAAGGATTTAATTAAGACCAAAAAAAAATGCGAGTAAACTGAACAGAAGTTGAGTGCTCTCTCTCCCTCCGTCTGTCTGTCTCTCCCTCCATCTGTCTGTCCCTCTCTCCCTCTCTCTCTCTGTCCGTCCCTCCCTCTCTCTCTGTCTGTCCGTCCCTCCCTCTCTTCCTCTATCTGTCTCTCTCTCTCCCTCCCTCTGTCTGTCTGCCTGTTAGACACTCAAACATCAAGAAAAGAAATGGAAGACGTGTTTATACTCCAAACAATTTTAAAAAACATTTTCTCGACGCTTTTTTATTATTAATTCTGTAAAAAAACATTAGTGGTTTAAACTCTTATTAAAACTGTTAAAAACTGACGCATGTTTAAACACTTATTGATGTAAATACGCCGTCTCGACTTTCGTTTCGAGTTTGGAGTAAAAAAGCGCTTCGATTCGATTCTCGACGCAGAGAAATGGGAACACAGACGGTGTGGAGAGACTGCGGGTAAAAACACACACTAGCGCCCTCTGTTGGATGTGATATGGGATGTAATCAGGGATGAAACATCGGTACCAGCACCAATCCGGCGCTTGAGCTCGTCGGCACGCGACACTGGTTAAATTCACTAACTGTAATTAAAGTAGTGCTGAAAATGTTCAGAAATAGTTTTTTTCCAGATCATCTGCGCAAAAGAGACCTCAATTAATTATATTAAAAAAAAAGAAAAAAAAGAAAAGAAAACGAAACAGCATCATGCTACACAAAAGTCCAAACAATAGAGAATCATTTCGGGGACGTAAACACAAAGCAGCTGTACAAAAGGAAGAGAAAGCAGGAGCGCAGATGAAGCGGTACAGCAAAGCGAATCAGAGATTAGATACATTCTTCATTTGGATCGAGATCATCTTACACTTGCGAGGGACAAGTCGTCTGAGAAACTTTTCAAAAATCCCCTTTGTCTGAGAACGTAACACCGTCCATTTACCCCTCCCCCACCTACACCTTCATTACAGTCGTGCCCTCTCACAGTATCACTCCAGTGGAATTCCTGATTGGGGCAGTAACACTGGGGATTTTCAAGTCCCGGGGTGAGAGACGGACTCTTCACTCTGAGACCTTGAGTCGAAGCAGAACTCACAGGTTTTCAGGAAATTCTGGAGGCAGATTGAGGAAAAGACCTCCCTGATGAGGGTCAGAAACCTGCTGCAGTACCGGCCTTCTTAATCTCCTATTTACAAAAAGTTGGGGTAATTTAGTTTACCTTACACTTACATACACTTCAGTCAGTATAGGAACTCGATAAAAACCCCATCAAAACCCTCCCACTTCCTTCACAGGTACTGGTAGAACCGCGAGCGAACCACTTGCGCCCCGGACAGTTTGTGCGGATGAGCATCGGAGGCCAAGCTGAAGTTTTTAAATTGAACTTCTCCGTTCAACATTCCCGGACTGGACCCCGAGGCCCCAGCGGAGAACAGGTCAGAGTTTTCCAGGCTGACCTCCGGGTTGCTGGTGCGGTGCCGCTCTCTGACGATCCAGTCGGTGATAGAGAAGTCCTGTGAGCTGCACTTGGGTTTTAAGCGGTCCATGGCAGAGAGCTCAGCGCCCGTGATGACAGACAGCTCGGCAAAGTCCCTCTGTCCGCCCATGGTGTGGCGGCGGCGTATGTTGGTCTTGCGTTTGCTGCGCGTTTCAGGAGAACGGGTGCGCTGGGATCCCACACCGAACATGTCGTCAGCGGAGGCGCGGAGTCTGCACTTGAGCCGGTCTGTGATTTTGATTCTCCACACAGGCTCATTTTCATTGCTCCCATTTTTCCCTTTGACGACATCCAGCATTTTGGAAAACCTCGACTCTTTATCATCTGTCGATGACTCGCTGTCTGTTTTTTGCTGGCTTCCTCTCTTCCTCGCTAATGTGTCGCCCGCGACGATGCGCTGCGAAACCAGAAGGCTGGGGGAGGTCTGAAAAGGAGTGACTCCGCCCTCTTCTCGCACGGACGAAGCGTCTTCGGTCACACTGTCGTCTCGGGCGAGTATGAACACTGATAAGTTGCTCTCGCTGTCTGAATCAATGTTCCTGCCCTCGCTAATGAGCTCACTCCGCTCATCATCAGCATCGTGGGCTGGACTCAGAGCGGTCGACTCGATCCCAGTCAGGAACGTCATGGAGGATGTGGTGGAGTAATCAGACGTGATGGAGCACACTTCAGCCCCCACTTGCTCCATCCAAGGTCCTGGAATTCTGCCCTTTCGGAGCCTGGGGCCGGACGCCTGGGAGCTTGTGCTGTTCATCGTTCCCAAATCCGACACGCAGCCTTCGTCATGCGAAGTGGACGGTGGATCAGAAAGTGAATTCTGATGCAGCATTTCTCTCTCTCTCTGCGCTCGGTGTTTTTTCGGAGACTCTGCTAATTTTAGAGAAAGGACATCGGATTTAAATTCGGAAATTGGAACGTCGACACTGCCCTTTTCGTTGTCACACTTCGCCACATGATCGTGCGTTTCCGTCTCGCTCTTCGCCTCCACACTAAGCTCATGTTTTGGCTGCATAGCGTCCTGAAGCTCTTTTCTGGAGAAGCTGGCATCCAGGTCGTCCTCCGAGCTGCTCATCTGCCCTTTGTCTTTGGTTTTTTTGCGCTTGCGGCTGGCGAAGATGGAGGAGCGCAGCAGCTCTCTGCTGTACTGATCTTTCCCCGAGCCCCAGGAGCCCTGCTGGAAGGGAAACACCATGTCAGAGCAGATTAAACAGAGAGAGAGAGAGAAAAAGAGTCTGGCAGTGGGCTGAGTTAATGCGTTACTCACCTTTGATTTGGCAGAGTCACTGGTGGCTGAATCTGAGGACGGAATAAATAAAAGAAGACATAATGAAAATCAGGACCTTTGTGTGTGGCAGAGAGTAAGTGTGTGTGCGTGTGTGTGAGAGAAGCCATGTGTGGAGCGATGTTTTCATCACATGAGCAACACGGACACATCAGATCAGAGAGATGACGGCAGTGCAGTTGGACAGGTAAGGAGAAAGAGACAGAAGAGGGGGAGAGAGAGATAGAGGGAGAAAGATTAAGAGAGAGAGATTTGGGGAAGAGAGGGAGAAAAGAGAAATAATGAGAGACACGGAGAGACGGAGAGAGAAAGAGGAAAATGAGATAAGCGCTGCACTGACACACAAAGCAGCTCATGCACACATTTGCACAAATGGCAGGTTTACTAATACCAAACACACACAGAACCTGGTTTAAACTCTCTCTCCAAACCACGCATTTCTGACGGACAGGCTTGTGTGTGTGTGTGTTACTATCAGCCTCAGTAACTCGTTCCTCGTGTCATCGCAGACTTGCGATATATAAATAAACATTAATAAATCTGTTCCTCAGGAATCCTGCGTCTGATGTGGGAATAAATCTTCTAGAAGACTTGGACTTTAAAAGAGCTCTAGAACTTGACACGGGTCTTCTAGTGAGTAATGATGACATTTGATTTGTAGTTGATTTGAGTATTAGATCAATGATCTGTTCTATTTCTGGTATTGAAGAGTCTCTGCAAGAGCTCTGTGTCACACCAGACACGGCGCCTGTCGTCCCCTGTGACTTCACACACTTTTCTAATAGGCAAAACACGTACTAAAATTAAATATATGTTAATTTGTGTCGAAAAATTGTGATTTTTATTCATAAAAACTTCTATACACTCCAGCTGATGAACGTGAAACGAAGGGGGACGTGACAATTTACACCAACGCTTCCATCACATAACAACAAAAAAAAACAAACACACAACATCATGTGGGATTCTGCGTAAAGTGTTATGATGTTTAGCCCCACCCCTTTCCCAAAGGATCGACAGAAATGTGAAGCGGAGAAGAAACCTGGATCGCATACCATGCTAGAACTCCTTGCGGTCAGCTTCAGAGACAATGAGAGACAGCAGAGATACTCGTGAGACACATGCCAGCGTCAGAGCTCTGTATCATCTCAGTTTAATTATCTTATAGAATATGAAACGTGCACAGACACCACCATAACAAAAAGAGATAAACCCAGACTTCTCTGACGTTCACGCAGCAGCGTGGGGGAGGGGGTTCGGTTGGGGATTTATTTATTTTATTTTTTTACGTTTGGTTCTGGATTTCGTTCTTTTTCAGATTTTTTTTTCCAGTTTTTCTTTTGTTCTTTTTCTGAACGTTTATAAGAAGCGTGGGTTTCTGCAGACTAGGCAGCTACACGGGGGACAACACTCCTCCTTCTTCCTACAGTCCCAGCTGTCCATCACAGACATTACAGAGTCCATCAGTGACATCACCGAGTGATAGACGCCGCCCACTTGGCCTGTGTCAAGATTGGGTAATGTGTGAGAGCAGCGCTGGACAAAAAAAAAAAAAGGGGGGGGGGGAGGACAGAAGAGGGAGGACAAGGGAGAAAGAAAACACTAGAGACAAGACGAGTGAGCCATAACGTCACAGGAAGCATTTCATTTCGCTCTCTTTTCTGTCTTACTCTCTTTCTTTTTTTCTTTCTTTGGGAAAGAACATGCTGGGATAGTGCAAGAAAGAGGGAGAAACAGAACAGAACTAAACGGAGGAGTGGAGTCGAAACCGAGGATATGAAAGAGGGGGAAAAAAATGATGTGTAAAAAACCCAAAGCAACAAAATAAATGAGGAAAAAAAAACCCTAAATAAATTAAAAACAATAATGGCAACATTTAAACTAATTAAAAATATAGATGGTATAAACGGTCAAAGCCAATAAATAAATAAATAATAAATCTATAAACAAACCGAACAGGACCAGGAAATATTTTAAGCCATTTTTAATCAAAACACTTAAATTGGAAAAATAGTAAAAAATAAATAAATAAATGAATTGGTTCAGCTTTCGTGTTTTTAAGCTCTGTTTTTCACTCTGATGTTTAGAGAGAAAGACAGCACGAAAGCAAGCGAGCGAGAGAGAGAGAGAGAGAAAGAAAAGATGAAGAAAGAAAAAAAGGAAAAGATAAAGGAAAGAAAAAAAAAACAGCGGAGGAAAAACAACAAAAGAAAACCAAAAAGATGTTTCCGAAGAACAAAAAGGAAAACCACAAATAAAAAATGTCAATAAAGAAAGATTTAAAATGCGAAGATAAATAAAGAAAAACGGGATTTAATCTGTTGGTATGGAAATAATAACGTATTAGAGCGAGTATGTGATTATACACCTCATTCTTAAATGTTTTAAATACAAAAAGTTTATTTCCCGGGACACAGCTGTGTGTGTGTGTGTGTGTGTACTTTAACATTACACATTATTGTCAGTCTTTAGTCATATGATCACGCTGTGCTCTAACCTCTACCTCACTTACAGTCTTCCTAAAGAACAGGTCGGGATAAGAGACACACACGTACCTGAGACGTCTCCGGGTGAGGGAGCGGTGCGGCCGATGTTGGTCAGCAGGTGGTCGATGTTAGGGACAGGCTGAGACTGAACCGTGCTTTCCTGTTCCACAGGTGTCTGTAACACACCGAGATGAGCGTCAGCTCCAGATCGCAGAAGTGTAGCAGCGTTTTACAGTAAAGATTATAAATTGTGAATATGAGTTATAATTTATTAATTTTGGGAATGAGCATTTCTTCTGCATGAATACTCACTACAGGCTCTTCATCGCCATCTTCTGAAAAGAACCAGTCATACTACAGGAGAAAAAAAATATATATATACATAAATGTCACAGAAAGTCTTATTTTATTTGTCTTTGTTATTTTTTTTTTTGGTGGTGGTTTGGGGGGGAGGGTGTTTTCCATGTCAGGGTAGTGAGAGAAAGAGAGAACAGAACTGAATGGAGGAGCAGACAATGGATGACAGGAGAAAGAAAAAAAGAGATAAAGAAAGAGATAAATGGAAGGGGAAAGAGGGAGACAAACAAAGACAATAAAGCAAAAGAAAAAAAGACAGCAAAAGAGAGATACAAATAAAGACACACAGTAAGAAAAAGACAGCGACAGAAGAAAAAAGAAAGAAAATTTATAAAACGTGCAGACGTGTCTGCACACGAGTAAAGAAATACATTTAAAAAAAAGGAAGTAAAAGAAAGAACAAAAAAAGGAAAAAAAAGAAAGAAAGACAAAAACATTCACATTTAACAAAGAAGACAAGCAAAGAGAACGACAGCAAGAAAGGGATACAAAGAGTGAGAGAAAGCAGGAAAAAAAAAAACAAGAAAAATAAAGAAAAAGGGAAGAGAGAAATAAACAACAATAAAAAAAAAAAAAAAAAGCGAGACAGACAAAAAGACACAAGCGCCCGCACACACCTGCTGAATGAGCGTCTCTACGATCTTGTACTGATCCGGCATGTGAGTAACCATGTGTGTCATGTTGTCCTCTGAGGTTCTGACCAGCGTCGGACCGAACACAATGGCCAGGTTACGCGGCTCCATCTGACCAAACACACCCGTTTATAAATAATGAGACAAAAAGCTGCAGATTAATCCAATTTAATAAATAGAAATATATTCTTTATTTTGGATTACTTGAAATTATCCTACAGAATATACATCATTTATCTAGGTCTAGGCAATCTTTGATAAAATAGTCAAGTAACTTTGCCTTATGATCAATATTACACTGAAGAACACTTTCATTTCTTCTGACAAACCACGAGTTCCACATTCAGTGTTTTGTTATTAGAGTCGCCTTCTTTATTTTTCCTCTACATACATATTTGTCAAGGTGACTATTTTAGTCCTGTTTTTTTTAGAAGCACAGCCTTGTGAACACAATGCAAAAGCACTGGATTACATCAAAACACAGCCTAAGAAACACAGCCTAAAATCCATATTGGATGTCTTGCGACATCGGAGTGAAACAGGAATATCATGTATGTTTTCTGTGACCCGACGTAGGATAGGAAAAGGTGAAACATTGTAGTGTTGTAAAAGCCATAAAGCTCAGCACCTTGTTTTTCTCACAGTTCTCTGAGACGGTCTTCAGATGACCAGACAAGAACTTTAGGGTTTCATAATGATGCTCAGGAAGTTCACGGATCTGAGGAGAGAGTGTGTGTGATAGACAGTGAGACAGGGATTATTGTTTGTCTTTGTTTAGTGTTTAGAAGCGTGTCTGAAGCTCACCAGTCTCTTCAGTGCCTTTAACCGCTCCACTCCGTCCTCCATTCGATTAGCGTCGATAAAATCTGAATACTTTTCTGCAAACAGAACAGAAAAATCCAGATTACTCTCATAAGGCCTCTAGGGGGAGCTGCTTCTCCAAACTGCAGCTTTACAGACGTGTTTTTTACACAGTTTTATAATTAATTCATTTTCAGAACACTCTAATTACATACCTCTGCCTTTTAAAGTCAAAAGTCAAAATCTGTTAAAAACATCCTGAATATTTGAACAGGAGTCTGTTTTATTGATTAAAATTCTTCGGTTTATTAATAGAAAATAAATTAGAAAAATTCAGTACCGTTAGTGAACAGAGGGTCTGGAAGTTTCCTGAAGAACGATTTGAGTAAACTTGAGATAACGTTTAGATCCCGCCATTTCTGTAAGTAAAGAGAGAAAACAAAAAAAGGGAGTGAAAGAAAGAGATGGAGAAAGAGAGAGAGAGATAGAGAGAGAAAAGAAAGAAAGAAAGAGTGATGTCAGTAGGGTTGGTGACATGTGGTTACTCAGTGCGGTGTGTGGCTCACTCACATCTTCGAGCAGGTCGATGTCAGCCATGCCCTTGGTGTCCAGCTCCTCCTGCATGCTGGAAATGGCGGCGTTATTCCCAGGAACTCTGTAGATTCCGGTATACTCGAGTCCTCTCTCCTCCACCAGCTTACAGCACACCTCCACTATCAGAGGCACAAACTACACAAAACACACAACACAAATCTCAGTAGCACAGAGAGAGTAAGTGTAGTTTGTAGTGTTTGTTGTGATTAACATCAGTGTGTAGTGCTGTTACATGTGTGTTATGCCAGTACTGCCTAACGGCGGTGTGTGGTGCCAAGTTTGCAACAGCAGTGTGTAGTGTTGGTGTGTAACAGTAGTGTGCAGTGGCGTTAATGTGTAACAGCAGTGTGTAGTGTCATATAGTCCTCACCCTGTTGTTGTGTGCAGGAGGACAGTTGTCCAGTCTCACTCCGAACGTCACGCCCGCTGTGGGCTTCTTCTCTTGCGGTTTCTTCTTCAGCCCTGGGATTCCTCTCTTCCATGTGGCTTTGTCCCGCGGTGGACTCGAGTCGTCTGACACACAAAGTGAAACGTTTCTATTTGTATTTCTTTCTACCGCATTCTGACGTTAACAATAATATAACTTTACAAAATATCCTGGTTTGCGGTATTTGTAACAATAAAGACGATTAATTAAAAAGAAACAAACGAATAAAAGTGGTACCTTTACTGCTCCGATCCTGCTCTGTCCTGGGAGAGTGTGCACTCTGACTCCTGCCCCCTGCCACCCCCAGCAGCGTGTGTCTGATGCTCAAAGACTGGCGCAATGCTTTGGGTGAAGGTTCTGTCTTACTCGTAGGAGCACTGCAATAAGGATGTACACACACACACTTAAATTTCTGACATTTGGCATTTAACCTTATGCAGAGTGACTTACTGATTTTTTTTTTTAATCCAACTTAGCTGTTAAGGGTTAAGGGCCTTGATCAGGGACCCATCAATATCATTTTGGTGGTGCTGGGAATTGGACCCATGATGTTTCAATCAACTGTCCAAAGCCTTAACCGCTGACCGGCCACTTTCTCAACATTCTGTACTAACACCCACCATTTGGAGATGGTTTAAATAACTACTTTAAAGTCATCTTAGGCAAAAAAAAAATATAGTTGTTCAGCAGTTGTTAATCAGAAGGTTATGAGTTCAATAAGCTGCCACTGCTGGGTTGCTGAGCATGGCCTGTAACTGAATACCATAAACATAAATCTATATCCCAGATATTAGTTCAGTCTAAGGTTGGAAACAAAAAATAAATAAAAATGCATGTGTGTGTGTGTGAGTGAGAGAGAAAGGAGGGGGTGAAATAGTTTTGCACAGGGATAACAGGATTCTTTACCTCATTGAGATGTACTCTTTGATCTTTCTGTTGATCAGGTCGGTGCTCGTCATGCCAGCGTCCTGCAGCAGAATAAAAAGTAGTGAGGCTGTGTTTCGCTTTCCTCAAACACACAAACACACTTACACAGGATAAAGATTATTTAACACGCAGTACAAGGGGAAAAAAAGAAATTTTAACATTCTTTAAGCAATGATGTACACACACACCTCGTCATCCAGGTTGCTGTTCTCCTGAATGGCTCGTATCCAGGACAACATGTCATCACGGTTCTCAGCCTGGAACAGGTACTCGCAGGTAGACGTGGTAAGGCGGAAGACGTTCTTGCGCTTGGTGTCGCTGTAGGAGATATCGATGAGGCAAGCTTTGATGCTCACCTGCTGCGGCTCTTCGTCCAGCTGCGAATGCACGTGAGCCTCTTTCCTGTCTTTGTATAGGAAGACGGAGTGGCCTCGCAACACTGCGTACATTTGCTTCCACACCCGCATTCCTCCACCCACACGCTACACAGAGCACAACATTAGCACAAGACTCATCACTGTTATAAATATCACATTCTTAAAAAGCCATCACACTTACTTTGTTCTTCTCAGTGTTGAGCTGTCGGAAATGCAGCCAGCCTTCCTTAAAGAAGTCTGTGAAAATGTCTGAGCAAGAGTCTCTCCTGGAGCTCGAGTCGTCTGATGATTTACGGCCATCAAAAGCCTGCATTAAAACCCACACAAAAACAAAGGGGCGTGATTAAGGACATCCCAGTTTCTGGCCCAAATGACCACGATTATCTGACGATCATCTGATATAACCACAGTCACTTTATCCAACCACACTTATTAGGCACTTTTATTTGCCACAAGGGGGAGCTGTAGTACAGTTAAATACCACTGACAAAACATTATAAAAATGTTTTTTCTTTAACTACTATTTATCTATAATAAAATAATAACATTGGAGCCTTAATAAGACACTACTTTTTCCAGAGTGTAAACATAAGTCAAGGAGAAAGTGCAGAGTGAGCAGGGTGTTTTTAGTTTCTTGCTAGTGGTTCTTTCTTCTAACCTACCAAGTTATTGAAGAGCAGGATCAGACTTGTTTGGAAATGTGACATTTATAGGCAGTTCCGTTATGGTCATAGTTTATTGTGATTGTTTTTTTACTTGAATTTTTATATTTCTGAAAGATACAGTAATGAATATTTAATATCATGAATACTGCATATTGTATACAAATAGTCAAAGCCCTTAACAAGCACTAAAGCCCCAAAACTGGCAATATATCAAATCATCATAATCGCAACTATTTTTGACAATTAATCATTACACAAATTCTATAAATCATTAATTTAACCCTATAACCAACTGCATCCCAGTTCCTGTAGCAAATTACATCACAACCAATCCCATCACATCATAGCTCCTGCCCTAAATTACACTGTAACCAAATCACATCATAGTTTAGTTATCAAGTCCTTAAGTCATAAGGATCATTGGATGCCATGGTGTAGGTTTAAGGAGATTAACATCCATGATCTGTAATAATATAATAAACATCTCACCTTCCTGAACACCTTTAGACTGGGTTTACTGGAGCGCCTGTAAAGACGAGAGTAGAAAAGCAGTCTGTAATCTAAAACTTCTATATAAACGTAAACTCATTGTATGGATATGAGCTTACCGCCGCCCCTCCTCCATGTACGTGTCCAAACCTTCATCATATGATTTGGAGCGCTCGCTTTTGGTTCCGCTCTGTTCCAAAATAGCGCTTCGGAGAGATTCTGCGCGCACACACACACACACACACACACACACACACACACACACACACACACACACACACACACACACACACACACACACACAGAAAATGAGGCCGTGGCTGGCTGGTACTGTGGTGTACGAGGTAGGGCATGTCTCTTACCCTGGTCGTGAGATAGTTGTCTGCGCATGTGAGGGCTGGGCGTGGCGGAGCCAGGTAAGTCAGCCACAGCACTCTGAGCCAGGGAGATCACAGTCGATGCAGAGATGTGACCAGCATCCTGATCCACGCTCGGGCTTGCAGGCTCATCTGGAACAGCAGCGACAAGTAAAATGACAAAAGAGGAAAAAATTAAAAAGAAAGCGAGAAAAAGAGAGAGACAGACCAGAGACAAAAAGAAAGAAAGACAGTGACAGACAGAGGGGAGTGAGACAGATACAGAGAGGAAAGAGAATATTATTAGACAGACAGTGTACTAGATAGATAGATAGATAGATAGATAGATAGATAGATAGTATTATTTAAATATTTGTAAGGTTTAAGTGATCAGATTCATATCCACCTTGCATGCATTTTTCGGAAGAAATTTACATCTTTTCACGCTCGGATAGCTTTCCCATCCGAAAAAAACTCATGAAGTGACCAGGTATAAACAGGCCCATAGATGTACTTTATTATTATTATTAGAAATATTACAATTAGTATTATAATTATGCCTATTATTATTATTATTATTATTATAATTAACATGATGTCTGATCAATTGTAGTGCTCAGTACTAGCGGGTTGTGAGTGGACAGCTACACTTTATCGAGACGCCTACACTCCTGTCTGGATTAGTCACTTTGCATCCAAAGACATGAAACTGGACAGAACGGTAAACACACAACTAATGCGGCCTCATTGCAGCACTCATTCTGTTTGTGTCTTGAACACTGGGATTTGAAAAACATTTTGAATTGTTGAATGCACAGAAAGGGATTTTATCGATTCAGACCATTTTCTAAACGTCCTAAACTAGAAATGTCCTGATTAAAAAAAAAGTATTGATCTGATAAAAATCTGATCACATCTCAGGAAAAAGCTGCAGATTCTTTTCAAGTGTGTGTGTACGTGTTTATAAATGTATATATTATTTGTTGAAGTTCGGTCCTGGTGTGAATAAATGAACTGTGAGACTTTCCCTGAATTGAGGACACTTTGATCTGTCATGAGTTTTTTTTTTTTCCCATGTCCTGTTTTTTCAGAGAGTTTAAAAAACTTTTGAGGTCCCGAGTCTAAAAATGCCCAGAGTACAGAGCTGCTCTGCGCCGCGGGGCTTCAACGGCTAAAATTAAACGCCATGCCCCAGTTCCAGTCGTGACCAGAGTGGAGCGAGGTGTGAAAAGACTGCAGAGCTCCGCAGCACCACCTGCTGATTCAGAGATACATAAACAATAGTGCAAACTGCTTCTTAGCCAAACAAAATCTAAAACACTTGTGTGTGATTGGACAGACTTCCCACGAGTCCATCCTGTTAGCTTATTGTGAAACTAATCTTTAGCTACCATTGTTTAAGTACCTTTAACAATGAAAGGTTTTATCTGAAAGTCAACCATGTTGGTAGCGTTGGTAGCGTATGCTAGTTTCCATCATCAGTGAATTTCATGCGAATTTATCCCCTGGACAGACCGTTACCTAATGATTAAAAGAAGCATGTGAAAAGAAATCTATAAAGCTTGTAATGAAACCCGGTGAGAGCCATCATGCAGCCGAGTGGTTATTGATTTCAAAACAACAGACCTTAATGAACTCGTTACAGCTCCGCTTACGGAACGTCTGTGTGTATTAATATAGCTAATCAATTACCACTGAGCTGTGGTATTAACCGACATCTGGAATAGAACACTAAAGAAACCTTTCGTCAAGATTTACTCGCTCACTCCGGCAGGTTACCGTTTCCATAGTAACAGCTCAATCACAGACATTAGCTGTGGCCGTTTTGATTCCACTCTCGAACCAGGACATATAGAACATAAAACTAGCTAGTGGTGGGCAGCATGACCAAAATTCTATTTCCCAGTAACAACATATTTCATAATATATAGTTATTTTAATAGGTAGTTATTTCGGAAAATACAGAAAAAAAAGGGCTTTATATAATAAATGAAATGAAAAGGACCTTTTTTATTACTTTTTTATTACATTTGCTCCCTGATGAATATAGTAAATGGAACTTGGATTAACTTTACTATAACAACAAATTAAAGACTGGTTGTGTGGACAAACCTTATTATAAATAATTATTATAAACTTTCCTCAATTAACATTTTTCCATGTGGTAAAAAAAAAAAAAGGGAAAACCCTTAAATATGAAAATAGAAATATGTACGTTAATGTAATATGTTGTTCAACACACACAGGGTTTCGCTTACATATTAAAGTGAACGTAAATCAGTTAAATATACATGTAATATTTTAGATATTTTTAATCTAATTACTATTTAGACACTATTTAATAAGGAGATTTTTTCTATGCTGCTCTTTTAACAGTTTTTGTGAATTGTTACAACTTATTTTGTGCACCAGTGTTGAGCTGTTCAATGGTGAGACGTAAAGCACTTTTGGACGTCGTTCTGGATACGGGTTAACGCTAAATTATGCAAATGTAGGTTCCCAGAAAATACTGTGATCGTTAGCTATAGCAATGTTTTTATACAGCCCTAATCTCTAGTTACTATGTAGCGATTTTACAGGAAAACGAATATTGTGCTATCATAATCGATAAAAGCAGAAACAACCAGTGTACAAATATTCATTCATCTTTGGACAACTACAAGTGATTCGACCCACTCGATTGGGTCACAGATGCAATTAAAGAAAATGTAACAATAAAACTAACAATCCCTGTTTTGATTATCGACTCAATCCCAATGCATATTGTTCCACAAATCCCTCACACACATGCTTCCTGCACTTGTTGCTATGGTGATGGAGTCAGCGACACTTACCGATGAAGGGGATGGAATCAAGCGATTCGTTTAGGTTGGCAGAGCTGAACAGCGCATCCTGATGCTCTTGTGCCTGGATGTAGGACAGATGGCGCAGCGGTGTGCTTTTCCCGGTAGGAGGTTTATCTCGCATCACCACACCTTCCACCGGACTGCACCCATTTACCGGTATTCCCTTAAGATCCCGCGGATGGCTCCTCGTAACCGGAGCTTGCCTCTGGTGTGTAGGTACAGAACAGGAGATTGACCTCTGACCCATTGAGGATTCTTTGACCGCTTCTGGACTTTGCATCGACTCTGCACGAATCCTGGACTGCTGGCTGGCTACCAAACCAGTAATGTGATTGCTTAAAAGTTTTTGATCTTTACAGGACTGTGCCTCCTTAGGCTGATTTCTGCCAACGTGTGAGATTCTGTCAGAAGAAACCACAGGAGGAGGGATGTCTGTTCTACAACTCAGCTGATGTGGTCCGGATCTACCATGAACACTGTAGACACCGAATGCTCTCTGGGGAACAGATTGTTGACTGGGACGAGGTCCTTGCGCCGTTCTGCCATACCCCGTCCGTTCGACAGGCCAAGGAGCCATTTCATGATGCTCAATGTAGTCGGGGGAATAAAAACGAGTGCTCCGAACAATCCCATCTGAAGAGACACTTCGAGGAGGCCAGTCTTGCGCTCGGGAAGCTCTTTCGGGCCCAGTCATTCGATCCTGGGAGGCACTGCGAGGCGGAAGCATAGGTGGTCCCTGATAGGACCGGTCATGAGATGTACTCCTTCGTCGGATTTTATTGCCCCAGGTGGCTTTTTGAGTAAAGTTTGATGAGGTTTGCGAAGCAGCTGCAGCAGCACGCAAACTGTCCAGACGCTCTTGAATTGTCCGACTGTACATGTGAAGGCCTTTATGGTCTATGTATTCCCTATAAGTCTGATACGTCCGCCAGTCAATATTTTGATGGGAAGCTGTAGATACGGCGGCAGAAGATGGATGACAACGAGACGGTGGGATAGCATAAGAATCTCCATGGTAACCTGAAGGATACAGGTCAGGCTTGCGTGGCTGAAGATACGACCTGGTTCTCATTAGCATAGTATCAGGACCTGCGTGACCGTACTCCCCAGGAACCATATGACCTATGTGGATTTCTGCCGGCACCACCACCGTCCGGACACTTTCGTTGCACACGCACACTGCCGTTTGCGTCTTGGGGATCCTTTGTGGGGGCGAAGGCGGTACAGGTATTTCCATGCGGTATCCCAAATCCGACTGCGTCCCCCCTGAGGCGCTGATTTCTGTTGCCTCTGCCATCCCGAGGGGTTTACAATCTACTCGTGGGTAACATACAGGAGGTGGCTTTGGGATGTGGCGTGCGTTTCCACTGTAGGCATCATGACCTTTAAGGTAAGCATCCTGCGAGTACGCCTGTGAAAAAGACAAACTAGTATCAGACAAATATCAGCACAGCATGTGGGAGTCTGACTCTCGATCGATAGGCATGTCAACATTCTGCATGGACATAAAAAAAAGTGAATAAGGATTTAGTAACAGGGTAAAAAAGGGTTAAAAAGATTAAAACACGAAAGCAGCCAGGCATCGTTGCACGTTATCTAATCTCATCTTGGTGAACAAACAAGTAGCCACTTCCCTTTAACGGCAATTAACTCCACATGCTAGAACCTCTGACAAATGTCCACAATGCATGCCAAAAGTTTAACGTTAGCCGTTTAAGTGTTGTACCGTTTTTAAACGGAGTGTTTTATCCTGAACCCACCTGTTGGGTCACCAAACGTGTCCGTAGAGAAACCGAGGCCAGGGTCGAACGGGGTGATTGGTTTTCCCCAATAGACACGGCACTAAACCTGACCTCCGTGATCATGATCTCTAAGACTCTACAGTGGTAAAGGGTCCATCTTGGTTTCTTACATCACCTCAAAACCGTTGCTAAAACTGAAAGCTAATCAAGACAAATCGAGAGAAAACCTGAGCAGCAGACTTTCACCTGACATACCTGCAGAGTCGGGAGTTACGTAGAGCTGGACTCTCATTGGTTGAGAACTTTGCCCCTCCCTGTACAGGTTTCAGGGGTCAAAGTTCGTCATTGTGGAAAATCCTAAGACAATGATGAATAAAAAAGGCAGAGGCTTTCGCAAACACTCAGCTGGGTGGAAATCAAACAGGTGCATGCGCGCCACGAGCGAACGGCACGCTTATCAAACCACCAGCTGGACATGCACCACATCTGGAAACCAAATCATGACGAATCATGCTACAACGACAGAGAGGCATTCTCGAGCTTACCACACAAGCGATCTCTTGTGAAAGCTGCAGCCATTAGTTCACATCAGGAGTCATGAGGATGTAGTAGAAAAAAAGAAAGAGTGAAAAAATTAAAGCATCATATCGAAGACGTTATGCAACGGCGCAACAGACGCTAAAAATAAGGTGATGCCACCTGCTCATGCTCGCCGTTTCCTGCTCCACACAGCAAATGCTTCTCAGTCTCCTCACTCGCTCCATTTTTCAGCCGCGCGCACGCGCACACAAACGCACACACACATGCACTTCACTCTCTCTTCTCTTCTGCTTGCTCTCCTCCCTCCAGGAGCTGAGACCGTTCACATGACGGAGGCTTGATTATACATTCTGTTCAGATGGCAGTGCTCGCCCCCTCCTCCCCTGCTTTTTTCTCTCACTCTCTTTCTCCCTCTCCCACACACACACGCAGACAGCTCTACTCCACTATCTATTCACAAAACACAGCGATCAGCTGTCAAGATCCAGTGGATTCTACAACGCCTGGCATCTGTTATATAATGTTTTCAATTTGTAGCCATTACGAGCACAAGAATTTAACGATGTTTGTGTGTATAAGGGTTTTTCCACCTCTGTTCTGCTTAATATGATCCTAAAGGGTTAAATGGTTTTAATTCTCCACCCTGTCTGGACAGGCGATATCACTGCCTTTTCACACAAGAGAAATGCTTTGCTCCAGTTTTCTCTCTCTCTCTCTCTCTCTCTTAAACACACACACAGAGCAAACAGATGTGGAACAGAGAGCAAGAGAAAAGGGAGGAGGGGGAATGTTTACTGCTTGTGCTTCTAAGTGAATCATGATGTTAAAAAACGTTCGCCTTGAATAATTTGTTGATTAATTTTCTGAAATTGTTTATTAATGCCCTTCTTCTAAAGAGTCACCGCTAATATAGTAAATAAATGACAAATGTGTGTAAGGTGTGTTAAACAAATAGAACAGAAGGAAAATAAATTTTGGTGGATGTTCTGTTTATTTTTTAATTGTTTTTCAATAATATACTCTCTGTATATGCTAACCGCCCCAGAAGGCGTGTTGTCAACCTGTGATGACTTCTTGTTTCACATTTCCTGTCATTAAATCAATTGAGGCAGGAACAATAATATATGAAAAATAAGATATGTAGCATCTGCGATGTGATTTATTTAGGACAACAGTTGAAGCTCCAGCAGTCTGGCGGTGTAGAAGTAGCCTGGATAAGAGGCCCAGAAACAGACAAGATGAGAGAGAGATAAGAGAGAGAGGAATGAGGAATAAAACAGAGTGTGCTCAATTATTAGGCAACTGAGTATTTTGACCAAATCATAATTTTTATGCATATTTTCCAACTCTAAGCTGAACACTTAAACAGTTATTGGATTTTTAACATATCACGTGATGTGTATTTGTGTAACGAGGGAGGGTGTAGCTTAAGGAGATCAACACCATATATAATTAGGCAGCTTCTCTGCCTCAGATAAAATGCACAAAATCAACCGACTCAAAAATAAAAAAAAACTATAAAACGTTTTATAGAGTGATGCAGCACTGTAATTGGCAGGATATTTGGACGTAATCACAGGACCATCAAACGTTATGTAGCAAATAATGTTTTAATGGTTGCAAAAAATGTGGTGAGGGGAAAAAAAACCCCAAATATTTGAGAAGAAGCCACCAGGAACCCATTATCCTCCAGTGCTGTCATATTCCAGAGCTGCAACCTACCTGAACGTCCAGAAGTACGAAGTGTTCAGTGCTTAGAGACACTGCCAAAGTAAAAAAAACTGAAATGCAACCACCAATGAACAAAACACGCAAGTAGAAACGTTAAGACTGGGCCAAGAAATATCTAAAGACAGATTTTTTCCACGGTTCTATGGACTAATAGATGGGCATGTGGCGGGATAGGTACAGAACAGGGCTGCTCTACGACTCAAACGCCAGAGATGGGGTACAGGTTTGTTCTGGTATTTATAAAGATTAGCTAATTGGACCTCATGTTGAAGATGGAATCAACTCTTAACCTACTGTAAACTTTTGGCAGTGGTACAGGAAAAAATCTTTTTAAAAACTGTGATATTTATGCAGATATCCACTGTAGGCATAAGTACTCCCCTACGTGGCTAGCCCCTAAAGGACTTACAGAAGAAAAAACACTTTGTTCAATAATTAAATTAATATTCCACCAACTTGCCTAATGATTGTGCTCATCTTGTGTTAGTATTAACAACAGGCTCAGATGGCATGGCCTCTGAGGGAGGTCTCTGTCTGAGTAAAAGAGGCATGGCCTCTGGGTGTCAGCATGAGCACAGGAGGCATGGCTTCTGTGATAGCGTGAATGAAGGAGACATGGCCTGTCTGTGGTAACATGAGTAAAAGAGGTATGGAATGTCTGTTACACTCTGGGTGAAGGAGGCGTGGCTTGTCTGAGTCAGTCTGAATAAAGGAGACGTGGCCTGACCGTGTCAGTCTGGGTTAAGGAGGCATGGTTTGTCTGTGTCAGTCTGGTCTAGAGAGGCGTGGCTTGTGGTCTCGGTCTAAAGTCGGTCTAAAGAAAGGGCGTGGGTGGCTGTCTGTCCTGCAGTCCGGGTGACGGGGCGTGGCTTGTCTGGCACGGGGCGTAAGGGACGGGGCGTGGCTGTGGCAGTCCGGGTGCTGTGCGTGGGCGTCTTGTCTATGCAGTCTGAGTGAGTAGTGTCTTGGCGTGTATTGTCTTGTCGTGTCAGTCTGAGTGAAGTGGGCGTGTCTTGTCCGTGTCAGTCTGAGTGAAGTGGGCGTGTCTTGTCCGTGTCAGTCTGAGTGAAGTGTTCCGTGAAGTGAGTGAGTGAAGGGCGTGTCTTGTCCATGTCAGTCTGAGTGAAGTGGGCGTGTCTTGTCCGTGTCAGTCTGAGTGAAGTGGGCGTGTCTTGTCCGTGTCAGTCTGAGTAAAGTAGGCGTGTCTTGTCCGTGTCAGTCTGAGTGAAGTGGGCGTGTCTTGTCCGTGTCAGTCTGAGTGAAGTGGGCGTGTCTTGTCCGTGTCAGTCTGAGTAAAGTAGGCGTGTCTTGTCCGTGTCAGTCTGAGTGAAGGTGGCTTGGCCTGTATGCATAAAAGAAGGAGGAGGAATTTTACCAGCTGTAGTATGTCCTCATCCTTGGGCATCACACTTAGCTCCAGAAATGTATCACTAAAAACCATAAACAAATAAATAAATAGTAAACAAGTTAGTTAATTTGTTCAAATTATCAAATGATCTCATTATTTTAAGATTATTGCACACCTTTTAGTCACACAAACTGTTTAAAAAAGTCTTTACCTGTTCTGGATCACTGCAATGACCTGCGAGTACGTTTTTCCAATAATGCTTTCTCCGTTCACCTTCACGATGCGGTCTCCTGCACACACAGAGCACAATGATAAAAAAATCATCTATTTCTTTAGTTCAGTTAAATATATAGGCTTTAACAAGGAAATGAAAGTCAAGGCACCTGTACAGAGCCCAGCTCCATGTGCAGGGCCTCCTTCTTTAACCTGCTTCACAAAGATGGTGTCCATGGGCTCCAGTCTGCTCCGAGCTCGACCTGACCAAAGGTTAAACAATAGTTTCTCTCTCTATTTTAACCTACCAACCTTTATATCATTACATTTAGCTTTTTAAGTTTTCTACTAGTCACTTATAACAGTTTAATTAGTTAATTGGTTTGTTTAGTTATTATTCTACATCCCTTAGGATCAGTGCCCTGTGAGGTCACTCAGATCCAGCAGGGGGCGCTTTAAAACCAGGACGTTCAATAATGGCATGGTATACAATAATAATCACAACCTAGTAGTAGTAATAATACACATCAAAAACCACCAGTGACCACCAGAATAACCAATAACAAATAAATGTCTAGACTGAAACCTACACAAAAAACAATTTTTATTAATAGAGTGGGATAAAATATTACGTTTTAAATAAAAAATTAAATTTTAATTAATTTGAAATATTGCGATTGAAAAAAAAATCATTAAAAAGCAAAAAAACCACCTGAAAAGCGGATGTAAAAACTTTAACAATTATTTTTAAAAACAAAATTTAATAATACATTTTTGTTAAATCTAACAGGTAGCTAGTAAATTTTTGGATTTTTACCTCGATGATCTCCGTCTTCATCCTGTGAACAGAGGAAACAGATTAGAGACACTTTATCCATTTTACCCCCACAGACACACACCGTCACGCCAGCTCAATTTATTCCTTACAGATCAGATTAAGTTTTATTGAAAGAGAGAAAGAGGCATAAAGTTTGGTTCCGAAACATACTTTATAAACTTAGATTAGACTGTTCAGAGTTAGTCATGTTAAAACACACAATTACACACACGCATGCTGGGGGAAAACCCATGATGAAGAAAGGACAGTGGGGGGACGGGACAAGTCACATGGACAAGTTTTACACACTCTACTGATGGTAAGTGTGTGAGAGCTCCTTAATGCCTTTTATTTCAGAACCACACACACTGTGCACATCATGACCCTAAAACTAAACAACTAAAGTGAAAAATCAAGCAAGTATGTGTGGTTAAAAAAAAAAGAAAAAAAAGAAAAGGAAAATACAGAAAGAAAAAGAAAGATACAATGAAAATATAAGGAGCAAAAGCATGGGTTCCATGGGTTCTAAAGCCATCGCTATAGAACCTAAAATGTATAAGACAGCACTTAAGCAGATTCGTGACTGAAATATTTCTTTAATAAAATCAGAGGGTGAAAGCGCATGGACTTGTGGGTACAATTATGATTTGACTTAATGCTGATTGGCTTGTTAAGCGTATAGTTAGTGACAAAGAGAGTAACAGTGAAGGAGAAGAGAGTAAAAAAGTTGCGTGAAGAGCGTACCTTGTAAGTGGAATGTACTGCAGACTCGGGCGGGTACACGATGAAGTGGCGCAGAGTGAAACCAAAGCCCAATGACGTGCGCCGTAACCGCACCGTCTTCGGCCCGGGCCAGGAAAACCCTTCGTCCTCCACCTGGAATGCTGACACCAAAGACTCCGTCTGCTCACACATGTCCTTAACACGAAGACACAAGCAGAAAACAGATTAACTGGAGAGATTCATTTAACATTGTTCGTTTTACCTGAATTCTTTTAATAGCATACTAGAAAGACTTTATTCAACTAATTCATTTATTTAATCAATGCTTCGAATAATTTTCGATAAAGTTCATTCATTTCACAACTGGTTACCTGATTTACCCCAATTTATTGGATCTAATTGCCAAATTTATTCAAACCTTTTTTTTTTTTTTTTACTCGATAATTTTTTTTTTAAGTCATTAGATTAGAGTTAATATTTATTCACCAACATCTGTTTGTTTACTTAATTCTGACCAATTTCTAAGACAGGGTCAGTCATCAAGTTCCTTCATTTAAATCAACTCTATCAATCTTTTCTTTGAATAAATCATTAGATTACAGTTAGGATTGATTCACCAACATCCGTTCAACAGTTTTACCCAACTGATAACTTTATTTATTAGATAATTAATTTATACTTCAGTCACAGTCTGGTGGTGTAACAAAAACTAAATTAGTTCTCAAATAAACATTAGTGCAGACATGAGACAAAAGATTTACGAAATTCTGTCTGAAACTTCCCATGTGGCGCATTCTCATAGCCGAGACACACTGACGGGTTTGTCTGAGAAATAAGTCTTACTATTCCAGCCTGACTCACACGGTCATACACACACACACACACACACACACACATGTACACTGTTTACAGAGTATTTATAGCCTCACACCTTCTCAGCGACACACCCTTTTTTTCACTGTCATCAGTCACATGTGAAAGCCGAGACACTCCGCCACACTTCAGTTTCCTGTCTGCTTAAACTTTTTAAGTCAAAATGTGTTTAAATTTACATCTCTGCACTTTACACACCTGCCTTCAACATCAGCATAAAAAAATGTAACAAACAATAGAGGAATTTATGATGGAATCCAACTGAAACCTTCAAGATTTTTTTTGGATCAGACCCATAAATGCTGTAAGGTGGTTTACAGTTTTTCACAGGAATCTGGAAACATCTGCTGCGTCTGGACAGCAATGTGGTTTATTTTTCTGGTTTATCTTCTCCAATTTTTCCTGCTCTAAACGAATTGCACAAGATTCCACGCCAGGATTCGGTGCCAAGTGGAGAATCCGAGCTCCTGAAGGTTCATGGGTTCAGCTGAAGGTTACAGAGACTAAAGTGGCATTTGTTGAAACGCTGTATAAAACTCTGCGTGTGCATTTTGCCCTTTAGTCAGCAGGTCAAGTAGGCGGTGTATTAAAAAATAAACAAATCTGATATATACCCTAAGGATCAGGTGACACCTGTGCCGACACTTAGCACCAAACGCAGAGTTGTAATGTTAAGAAAAAAACATAAAATAAACAGTTCTGAAATATACAACCATCACCGGTCAGATGTGTTGATGTTTATTGCAATGTATTTATTTGCAGTGAATAGGTTCTACATATTTGTTTTTTAAATAAACACGCACTTTAGAATATTCACAGGAAGTGTAGTAACAAACCGAGGCTAAAGAAGAGTTAGAGTCTCTGACGAAGAGACTGACAACATAAAAGAGCAGAAACCCCAACGTACACCGGCACCTAAACATCAACACTTCAACCACCACAAACTCAACCCTAAAACTAACGCAACCAACACCACCTAAACAAACAATCACCATCTAAGCAACCTGAACACCAACACAACCATCACTACATGAAAAACAACCTCAGCCACAGCAAAAACACAGCAACCACAGAGGAATGGCTCGACACCATAACTTTTGCTTTAGCATACTAATGTAATAAATCGCCAACAATACAAAATTAATACTTTAAGCCACAAATAACCAGCCACAAAAGATAAACGAAATAAAAACGTTTAAATCTCGTCATATTTTCCTGATGCCGATAGTACTTCTGAAATAGTACGCTGGCTACCAAAAAATGCGATTTTAGATCCCTTGATGTGCATGTCAAAGACAATAATAAGGAAAATAATAAGTAAAACATTAGATTTTATGTATCTGCAAAGTAAATGATCAATATCTTGTTTTTATTATTCTTTGTTTAATGTTAGGTATGTGTTTATTGCATAATGTTAATATACTTGACATAGTGGCAGATGCAAACACTTAAATAAATCATGCTGTTCATTTGTTTATTTAAATGTCAGCAGTCGGTATAATAAATAAATCATTATTTTGAACTGTACATTGTGCCCATGCGTGTGTACGTGTATATACAGAGAGCAGAGAGGAACCAGGCAGAGACAGAGATGACATGCCATCGTGTAATTAAAATGAGTAACACAAGGTTACGAAGTTTATTTAACAAAAGAACATTATATTAGGGCGCTCCTTCCTCCCTAATGTTATGGCAGGGGAAACGCTGAAATTCCTAAGCCAGATTCATAAGTTCTTTAACACTGTTGGTCATCCTACCAAACTAATTTTAACAAGTGATGCTTTATTGTTGTGTTATTTTAAGTCAAAATTAATATTTATTTTCAATCAATATCACGCCTTAACCCACTACACAGGGCCGGCATGTACATGCTGAGTTTCCCAAACCGAGCAACCTATATACCAGAACAGCAACAACCCCTATAACCACCACCACCACCACCATCACCACCACCAAAACAACCATCTAAACAACCTATATACCAGAACAGCAACAACCCCTATAACCACCACCACCACCACCACCAACACCACCACCAAAACAACCATCTAAACAACCTATATACCAGAACAGCAACAACCCCTATAACCACCACCACCACCATCACCACCACCAAAACAACCATCTAAACAACCTATATACCAGAACAGCAACAACCCCTATAACCACCACCACCACCACCACACACCAAAACAACATCTAAACAACTATATATCAGACAGCACAACCACAAACACTCACCCCTATACCACCACCCCACCACCACCAAAACAACCATCTAAACAACCTATATACCAGAACAGCAACCCACCACAAACTACCACCCCTATAACCACCACCCCACCACCACCAAAACAACCATCTAAACAACCTATATACCAGAACAGCAACAACCACAAACACAACCCCTATAACCACCACCACCACCATCACCACCACCAAAACAACCATCTAAACAACCTATATACCAGAACAGCAACAACCACAAACAAAACCCCTATAACCACCACCACCACCAAAACACCATCTAAACAACCTATATCATACAGCAGCACATCAACGACCACAAAATCAACCCATATAACCACCACCACCCACCACCACCAAAACAAACCATCTAAACAAACCTATATACCAGAACAGCACAACCACAAAACTCAAACCCCCTATAACCACCACCACACACCACCAAACAACAACCATCTAAACCAACCTAAATATCAGAACAGCAACTACCCTAAAAACTCAACCCTATAACATCACCAAAACAAAACCATCCTAACTAAACCTATATACCAGAACAGCAACAACCACAAACTCAACCCCTATAACCACCACCACCACCACCACCATCAAAACAACCATCTAAACAACCTATATACCAGAACAGCAACAACCACAAACTCAACCCCTATAACCACCACCACCAAAACAACCATCTAAAAAACCTAAATATCAGAACAGCAACTACCCTAAACTCAACCCTATAACCACCACCAAAACAACCTATATACCAGAACAGCAACAACCACAAACTCAACCCCTATAACCACCACCACCAAAACAACCATCTAAACAAAGAAGAAAAGAGAGCTAAAGAAAGGCCAGGTCAGTGTACACACACGGTGAGACGCAACACTTATTTCTGGAATAATCGTGTAAAAGAGCTGGCAGGAAACTTGCCATGATTCACCTGGTGTTTGCTTAGACCCGCTGTGTGTGGGATGTCATGGGAATTTCCTTCTGGAGCTTTTTAAAATTTTGCAAAAAACAAAAAAGCACACAGTAACAGCAAAGGGCATCAGCACTAGTTTTTATTTTTTATGATTGTTTATACTGTAGTTGCATGAATCCCAAGGCTGTAATTGGACTGTGGCACAAATAGCACAGTCTCAGTTAGTCTCAGTTGCATATATTTGCATACGTAATCCTTCATCCCGCTCCGTCATTCCTGGGACGTGACAACAGAGCCAGAGTGGAAACGACAGCTTTTAGTGGTGAGTGAATTACCTCGCGCAGCGGGGCGGTAACGCCGCAACTCGCCTTGTCCTCATCCGTCTTCCATCCGCTTGCCATCCTCTCACCTCCCCGCAGTCCTCATCCAGAGGGGAGTCAGATTAATCCCATCCCGCCACGCCGCACACGTCCATCCTGCCTCAACTCCCCGAGTCCTCGAGGGAAACAACCAAACAGATATTAAAATCACAAAAAAAGAATAAAAACTCAGCAGATTTATGATCTTATTATGTCCCGTTTTCCTTCCGGATTGAATGTCTTTATTCAATAAGAGAAACAGTTAATTAGTTCTGTCACCTTTTGTGTAGAAATAAGTGGATTTTAACCTCCAGGAAGATTTCTATTAAGAATTTATCCATATTAAATGTACATTACTCTATATCACTTGGGGTTTTTTTTCTTTTGTTACTTTGTCTGTCAGTATGTGAGAGACTGCCTGCTAAACACACCCAAATAGCCTTAGATAAACTTTAATTTAAAAAAAAACCCATAATTATACAAAAATAGTGTAAATAATTAACATTGAAAAGAGTGAGGCGTTTTTTTCCTCTTTAATTATGCTGATTATCCAATTACATTAATTATAGGTCAATGTATTGATATTAGTTTGAATTATTAGAAATTTACATGTATTTTCGTTTAAAATAAATAATTTAGATTATAAAATAGAAATGGGGATCTGAGTAACGTTAGGTTGTCAGATGCACTATTACAAAAACACAAAACTTACCAACTACATTTATATGTACAAGTTTATTCAGTTCTTTTTCACTTTTAAGATTAAGTATTTTTATATTAAGTTAAGACAATCAATCTGGCAACTTTTCCCCAACCGAGCCTCGAAAAGTTTCCCAGCTTGACGTTGTTCTATTGGTCGCGTCCCAAATCAGTTTAACTCCCCAACTCAAATGCACTTTGTGCTGCATGAAAAATGGCGCCCACGCCCTGCAAAGCGCACTAGACGTCTACAGGAGCCCCGATTTGAGACACACTCCGATTCTCGCTCTCTCTCACACACACACACAACACACAAAGACGGAAAAAGTTCGCTTCAAACAAAAAAAAAAAACACCAAACGCTACATTTCATTCTGAAAACAACCGTCGGTAAACAATGTTTATAAATAAATAAACATAAAAATTAAGTCAAGTAGTCGGAGGGTCGGGTAAGCTAAGCTAAGATAGCGATAGCTTCCAGCCTACCTGTTGGGAATAAAGCCGCAGAAATAACTTAACGTCACACCAAACGTCCATTGAAAATGAGATAAAAATCCTTAATCCGACTGGTTACCGTGATATAAACACCATAATCCTTTGTTTTGGTGTAGTTTTTAAAAAGTTAAAACGTTTATTAAAAGTTTTTTTTACTTGGCTAACGCCACAACGCCAGCGCAAGCCAGCCTGCTAACTCGCGCGGAACAGTGTTGGAATTGTGCTCGAGGGCTCCACCACGGAATCCTTGGAAACGCCAGCCAATCACATGCCACGTAAAATGTTGTGCGTTTTGAATTCCAGCCAATAGAAAGCGGTGTTACAGTCGTCCATTTTCTCAGGCTGTTTTTAAATAAATTTGTATAATTTATTTAAGATTTCCTTCTCTTTTAATTGACCTATTTTTTAAGTTAACAAAGACAAAAGTATAACTATTTCATACATTACACATAAAAAACAACATGCTAAATATGATTTACAAACTGATGATAAACTAATTTGTATAATAAAAAAAAATCTAAAAAATCTAATCTACACTTATTTACAAATTATTGTTATAAATAGTTTATTAATTATTAAGTATTCCTAAAATGTCTTAGGATAACTAAAATTTTTTAATGAACTATTTTAACGCTGTAAACAGAAGAACAGCAATATATTAGCTAGCATGTAGTTCATTTGAACAATAATTGTAAAATGTTGGACTTTTATGATTAGAAAATAACATTGAATGTTGTTAAACAAAAATGAACTATTTCTCATCAAAAATATATTCTTTTTAATAAAATTGCTAAGACGTGAATTCGATCAGTGTAGAATGTTGCTAAATGCTAAATAAAGAAGTAAAGTTTTAGCTGGTGTTTCCCACTTTTACAGTTTTTACACCCTGATTAGCCTGTGCATGCTAAATCTCCACTCTGAGCTGTGCTCCTGGTGTAAACACTGCAGCTGTTTGGTTAGATTAGCCAAGTCACATGGTTTAAAGCAGGGTTGGCATGCGGCTGGCAGTGGCTGTGGAATGTGTCTACAAACGTCCGCCTTTACTCAGCCGGACAGAGCTGCTCATCTGTCACCGGCTTACAATATTAGCATGTGCTGTTCGTAGATCGACATCATGCTAGCATGTAAAGCATTTCAATGCTATTGTGGAAGAAACCGGCACGAGTTTATATTTTTCTCCAGTGTGAAAAGTACTATTGATGGTTACAGAGCCATGAAAAATTCCTAGTTGTTTAAAAAGTCCTAAAAAAATAACCTGCACAATCTATGTTATCCCACAGAGGGAGTTAAAAAAGGTTCCCTGGTTCCTGCAAAAGTTCCTATGTTCCTCAAGTGTCACTGAGATTTTAGGGGAATAGAAGAGCAGTTTTTGTGTTTCCCCAAAAGAAAATTCATGGTGATTCTTCGTACGTGAACTTATTTTTAAAGCAAAATTTAAGGAAGTTCCTGAAAGACGCTTTTCCTAATGAGAGTTCCGGAATAAGTTTCTGTTTTTTGGAGGCAAACTGGGAACACTAAAGCCTTTTCAGAGACTTATAAACTTAGATATTTTAAGAACCGTGGAACCTTTTTCTGGGACCTTTTCCAGGACCCAAATACTGTTATGGGAACTTTTCAAGAATACATTTAGTACTAGTGAACCTTTTTAAGAAGCAGGAACTGTTTTGGAAACCAAGGAATAAATTGATTCTTAGCATGTCAGGAGCCAATCAGAGCCAAGGAGTCTTTCAGGTAAATTTTATTAACTTTTTGAACAGATTCTCTGAATCAGCATTTTGATTCTTTAAAGTTTGGGACTCTCCTATGGATGTGTGCATGTTTCTGCTGATATGATGTAGGTTAGAATCTTAAGTTCAGCTCTCAGAGCCAAGCCCCACGGTGTGAACCTGTACAGATAACGCTTTGCAGCAAGTCTGAAACTGAACAAATGTTGCTTTCATTCCAGAGCAGCCACCTGTTCAGGGGGGATTTAACAGCCGGGAGCAGCACACACACCATCCATGGGGAAGAGGGTGGAGCTCTAACTTTCAGGCACTTTCAAACATCGCACTGCTGCAGACTGAAAGCTCTGAGGACGTTCCTCACTGCAGGTTTCTTCTTACTCATAGGAAAGATTTTAGCAGGGTGCTAAATGCATTTAGCATTTAAGTTTCACTTCTTAATAAAACAGTTTGCTATCTAGACGTTCCACAACCTTTTTATAGCGCTACAAAAGGCTACAATTATTGAGTCATTCTTAAACAATTAAAAAAACTGCCGCAAGGAATTTTTCAGCCGTGTTACACGTTTCTTTTAACAACTCAATAAAATCAAAATAAAGATCATGATTATCCAATTAAGCAATTAATTCTATCACTGTAAATAATAAGTCATGGCTTCGTCTACAGATTGAGGAAAATCAACGATTATAAAATTGATCATTTTACTTATTTTACAAGCAAAAGCTCAAATCATCTGTGATGCTGTTTTGTTTAAGATATACTGAGCTGTTTGTGTGTGTGTGAAAACTCCCAATCTGGCAACTTAACCCCTACCCCCACCCCACCCCCCACAGTCTGGTGCTCAGCCGTCCTTCTGTTCAAATGTTGGAGTCATGTGTCAGGTGTGTGTGAATGGGTCTCTGTAACACACACTCTTCAGCGCTGTAGTGGCAAATGCTACAAAACAACAACAAAAAAAAAATACTATAAAATTTCCTGTGGGGTTTTTAGGGGAAATCCTGTGTGTTTCCATGCTTTCCAAGAAAGCGCTTTTCCGTGTGGTCACCTGACCATGACTCAAACACACCTCAATACACAGCTGTACAAAGGTCATGTTAATGTTTCCGCTAAAGGAGGAAAAGGCGGAAGGGGTAACGGTGAGGACGAACTTGGGTGGAGACTGTAATTAAAAATTCCCCTTCTATGAACTCCAGATGTGAAAACCATATAATCACTGGATCAGACAGGATACAGAGCTTTTATAAACACTATGCTGTGAACGACAGAACAACTCAGTGTTTGTCAGTAAAGAAGGTGTGAGGTTTTTTTGTCTCCATGAAGGAGGTCTAGCTCTTCTGTGTCATTCTTCGCAAACAAGAATTAACTTTCTGTTTGCCAGTCTCAGTAAAGAAGGCGTGGCCTTTCTTTCTGCTAGTCTTACTAAAGGAGGCGTGGCCTTTCTTTCTGCTAGTCTTACTAAAGGAGGCGTGGCCTTTCTTTCTGCTAGTCTTACTAAAGGAGGCGTGGCCTTTCTGTCTGCCAGTCTCAGTAAAGGAGGCGTGGCCTTTCTTTCTGCTAGTCTTACTAAAGGAGGCGTGGCCTTTCTTTCTGCTAGTCTTACTAAAGGAGGCGTGGCCTTTCTGTCTGCCAGTCTCAGTAAAGGAGGCGTGGCCTTTCTGTCTGCCAGTCTCAGTAAAGGAGGCGTGGCCTTTCTGTCTGCCAGTCTCATTAAGGGAGGCGTGGCCTTTCTGTCTGCCAGTCTCAGTAAAGGAGGCGTGGCCTTTCTGTCTGCCAGTCTCAGTAAAGGAGGCGTGGCCTTTCTGTCTGCCAGTCTCAGTAAAGGAGGCGTGGCCTTTCTGTCTGCCAGTCTCAGTAAAGGAGGCGTGGCTTTTCTATCCGTCATCAGAAATTAGTGAACACAATGATATTAGCTACCTTAACCTCATGGCTGTTAGCTGATGGTGTATGTTGGCGGCATGTAGGTTTACCAGTAAATGCTGCTTTAAATTTGTTCCACATGCTTTCACCTGACCCTGAAAAAAAACCCCACCAGCCTGTGGAAGGTGATTACATCTCACACACACACACACACAACCGTTTTTAACGTCACTTTTTAATATTTCTGTCAGTATTACAAGAACCACAAATTCTCTAGCAGGACTTAAGTTGTATCATATGTTCTGAGGGTTTTTTTCTCTAAAAGTTCTTGCAGAGTTAAGCCACATGGAAAGTGGGCGTGGCGTAACACTCCAAAGGACACTCCCCTCTCCGTTCATCAGGACAAAACTCTGTTACAGGAATGTTAATATCACAGGTTGTGTGTAAAAATAGTTAATAACAGTTTTACACACACACACACACACACACACACACACACACAGAGGTCTGAGGAACAGAACTAGATATTTCAGAGTCTGTACTTCTGTTTGCCCTCCTTACTCATCACACAGATGTGCTGCAGAAAGAGAGAAGGAGAGAGAAAGAGAGCGAGAGAGAGAGAGAGCATAAGAGAGAAAACAGCATTAAAAGTATTATATTATAATACAAGTAAATCTCAGTTGATGTCATCATCCTCTTTACCATCACCGTTGCCATAGATACCAGCGCAGCACATAGCAAACTAAATATAACTGGTGTAGATTTACTGAACACACAACAACCTCAAAGCAATAAGCACCTCACACACACACACACACACACACACACACACCACACACATATATATATACAGCTCATACTCTCACACACACCCTATACACCTCGCACACCTCTTATATCCACCCTATAGTAGACACATTTAACTTTACATCCACTTACATTGAGATCTCTGAAAAATTCGTTATAGTCTAAAGCGTAGCCGACTACAAAGTGATTAGGGATCTCAAAACCAACATCTGGAAGAGAGATAAAGAGAGAGAGAGAGAGATACAGAGAGATAAAAACACAGTACACATCATAATGCTTTATAATAACAATATTCAGATGCTAAAAGACAGAGAGGCAGACAGGGAGAGGGAGACTTACAGTCAGGGAGACAGACGGCCTGATTAAGGCCCCTTTTCACCAACAAACTGCAATCAGGACACAACAACACTAATTATATTACTCTGTGTTTCTGTCTGTGTGTGTGTGCGCGAGTGTGAGAGAGAGAGAGATGCCATTATAGTCCAATGCACATACAGACACAGAGTACATTTCATTGACAAAGAAAGACAGGAAAAATAGACCAACACACACACACTCACCCTGCCACTTTGATGAGTTTGGGTTTGAAGGCTTGGACATGAGTCAGCAGAGTCTGCAAAGTCTTGCCCGTGTCTACTATAGCCTGACACACACACACACACACGCACACACACGCACACACACGCACACACACACGCACACACACGCACACACACGCACACACACACACACAGCTTTACCTTTTTTCCTGTCTGAGAATAACTGAAATAATAATTTAAATAAAAAAAGTTTAATAAAAGTCTCACCTCTACAATCAGGACGTTCTGCAGGATGAGAAGAAGAAATGTAACATCATGAAACACACAACCCACTCACACACACACACACACACACACACACACACAGTGGCAGAAAACTATTTTAAATAACATAACATTTCTGAACATTTGTTTGTCTTTCGATTTGTTTAGAACGTTTATTACAAGCAAAGAAGAATGTCAAAATATTTCTGGTAGTATTTCTTAGTAGTCATTTTGGAGTTGTGTGGGCGTGGCTACTGATGTTCTAGAGCCAGATGACACACGACTCTGAGACTGACTCAGGCCTCCACGAGCTCGGCTGAGAAGTGCCAGAGTCATAGAGTGACGAGACGAGGCAGGGCGAGGCAAGATGACCTTTTATCTGACACACGAACAAAGAGCTACGGAAAATCTCCTGTTATACAAGCCATATGAATACTGGCTTCTGATTGGTTAGTCAGTGTTATTTTTATTATTACAATTATTATTATTATTATTATTATTATTATTACAACAGAAGAATTAAACATTCCTGAGCCATTTCTAATAAAACTTAAATCTACCCGTTGTAGCTACCTGTAGGTCGACCTACTGATATTTTACAACTTTAGAAAGGCACAAAGTAAACAGATAAAGTGTACAAGGTGTCGATCTGTAATGAATTAAAACTCGTCAGGGTTCAGTAACGTGATTCAGCGTGACGCTTACAAGAAAACACGGATCATGTGATCGAGAGGAAGGGATGTAATAACCGAGAATAATAGTTGCAGCAGTGGTGTGTGTTAATGAGGTAACTACCTTCCCGGTGAGGACAGACAGACTCTCAGCGCCGATCATTTGCAGGTCCGGCGTAGAGCAATCATTCTTAACAGAAACAAAAGAAACATTTTATTTTGGATTTCGCTTAATTTTACAAAACATAGAAAATACAACACAAGTAAAATTTACATCATAAAATTACCAAAATATTCTTCATATGTAAAATATTTTTAATCTACATGGCACATATGAAAGATGAGCTGTAGTTTGTCTCTCTCTGCTGGTAAATCAGTGCATTACAGTTAACGATGGAGTTTGTGATGTGTAAATGTGGTTTGGAAACTTTTAAACAAATTATTTAAGGATCTTTATTGTTTATTTTAGTTGTTTTTTATGTTTTAAACAGGCCAAAAATAAGCTTCAGCTGGAACATAGCTGTGTATATTTAAATAAACGTTGTGACATGGCAAAAAAAAATCAATCACAAACTTTTCTAACAAATAAATGACAGCAAGGAAAGAGTTGACCCATTCATAAAACGTGTCAAACGTTTTGAGTCGCTGAACAGACCTGAAATTCCCAACTAGATGTTTTTAATAAATAAAGGTTGCTGATTACCCGGTAGCTCTTAAGTCGTATGAAGTCCACAGTCATCAGTAAGGACTTGCTGGAGTTGCGGTTCAGCACCTGGATGCGTTCCACTAGATCGGCGCAGAACTGGTGGCCTCCCTTTAGCACGCACAGCACCACGATGTCGTGGTCTCCCAAATCATTCATGATTTCACACGCCAGTCGCTCCGTCCTGCAGCCACAGGTCATTTTACATACACTGTACTGTACAATGTACACTGTTGTACAGAGCATGCTGGGTAATGTAGGCTAAGGCTGACACATTCAACTGAAACGCTACAGAACATGATTTATTCTACTTAAGGGTTTTGGTTATTATTACCGATCCATAATGACTCCATGGGGAATGTAAACACAGTCCAGATCCCCGCTGTAGTGCTCCGGATAGGTGAAAAGATTCGGACAGTATCCAGGCCAATCATCTGGGATCTGTTGATAAAAGAATGCTATAGGGATGTCCACATAAAATTACTATTACCTATTTAAAATGTAATAAGTAATGTGTAAAAATGTAACTTTTTAATTATTTTATGAAAGTAAAATCATCTATTACTTTTTGATTAGTTTTTCTGTTCTGTTCTAAACGGATATATTCAATTACAGAAGTTATTGTAACGAATTACTGTTACTTTATTTAGTAATTAAATTACGTAACTCTGTAAAACATAACTAGTTACAACCCTGTGAATTATATACAATACTGCTGCCTTTACATCTCTGTTTACACCCCAACACAACCGGGAGATAAACACAGTGGTGATTACTGAGCTACACCAGATCCTGCAGAATCTAAAACACAGACATGAACGAGTGAATTAACAAATTTATTATTTCGCAGGACCGCAGAGGATTGGTTAATTTATTAAGGTTTTGGACAAGGACAAGATTATTAAACAAAAAAAACAAGATTATTAAAAAAAAAACCAAAAAAAAACAAGATTATTAAAAAAAAAAAAAATCCCTGCACACAAAAATTCGTCATGTCTCATTCCACCTTAAACATAGCCGCGGTTGCGCTATGCTGCCTAATGGTGCCGCTGTTGAGTCAATCAAAAAAAATTACAGTACATAAACGTATTATTTATAATATACTATAAATGTATTTTATAATAAACCAATCTTGCAGGTTGTGTTTTTTTCTGACTTGAAGCCACAAAACCCCAGAAAAAAACCCACAGGTTAGATGAGGGGATCGTCTTAAAACACAATTTATCCCGTTTACAGAGTGACGTCACACCAACATGGCTGCTTACAGTTTTAAATACTTTTTTTTCCCTGAGTTTACTTAGTTTGACTAGCGATTAGACTAAATACTCAAAACTGCCAAAACGCCTAAAGTTTACATCAGTATTTTATAACAAAAAAACTTCTTTGCCTTTACGTTTTTGTGCAAATCTGCATAAATTACAAACTACTTGTTAAAAGTTTAGCTGGAAACGAGTGACGTCACCGCATCGCGACGTCATTGAACGGAAGGAAAAAATCCGAATAAGAAGTTTACAATCGAACCTGATGTTTAATAAATAAATAAATAAATAATCAATATGAAAAGACGACAGTTTAGGCAGATAGATGCTAATTTTCAGTTTCACAGCAATTTAAGATTTTGTACCGAAATGAATAAATAAATGAATCACCAAATAAATGAATAAATATGCTACTTTTAATTAGCATATAAACCCATATCGTTTTATATTTAGGAAGCAGAAATAAAGTAAAAGTGACCGCGTTTGCGTAAAAGCGACTTTTAAAACTTCTCCAACTTGGGTTTTACTCTCTCGCGATGAGGAAAAGCGTCCGGAGTTATATACCACGATGCCTCTGCGAGTCGGAGCGCTGATCTCAGTCGGCGGCGCCATGCTGCAGATCTTCAGGGCTTTTTTTCCTTGTTTTTTTTTTTTTTTTTACATTTCAACACAAAACAAAAAGACAACAAAGCTCCCTTTCACAGCTGGGCACAGCTCCGCGCATGCGCAGACAAACAACTCAAGTGCATTTACCAGCATCCGGGACAGATGTAATAAAATGTAATAATAGAGTAAAATAAAAAAAAAAGGAATAGAATAAACAAATCTATCAGAAAATCTACAGAGCAAAGTTTCTCTCTCTCTAACTCTCTCTCACTCACACTCACTCACTCACACACACACACACACACACACACACACACAGAGTTATATTTAGCCTATCAGAGCGTTAACGCCTCACAGAGCTGACAGTGCTGGAAAACATCTCTCTCTCTCTCTCTCTCTCTCTCTCTCTCTCTCTCTCTCTCTCTCTCTCTCTCTCTCTCTCTCTCTCTCTATCTGGCTTACACCATTAATGTCAGGGTTTAATTACTGAAGTCTGGCAGGTTGCTTATGAAACGATTAGCAAGTGTGTGTGTCTGTGTTTGTATGTATGTATGTATGCTCCCGAACAGCACACTGACAGCTTCACTGAACCGTAGACATGCTGCTTCAACATTATTTTTGAAATTCTGCACAGTCCAATCTAGTCAACAGTCAACTTTCAGCTAATCAGGTTACAGATTCCCAGACCAGGAGAAACCTGACTAACCGGAATCTTTAACACAAACTGGTGATGACTGAGACACAGGAGACAGACATGTGATTATTTAATACATAAAGCCTGAGTCTAACAGTAAGAAGCAGGAAGACTGGGAACTGGGGTGGGGGAGGTGTTGGTGTGTTAAATAGTTTTTATCTACGTCATGTTTAGGTCAGTTACCCAAATGCACGGTTATACTGGAGACACATGGAAGTAAACACCAGCATGAACTGCATGGTTAATGTTCTATAAAAGATGTTGCTCTACTAATTTATTATGTTTAAACCACTGAAAAACATGTGGAAACTCTTTAAATCATACAGCGAAGGACTTAGCAAGCAGGAAAGAGTGCAATATTTTGCCAGGCTCACATACAGCAGCACCATCACTCCATTTTAATTAATGATTATTAACATTATTCTTGCAAAATACTTGCTTTGGAAATCCTGCTTCAGTTTGGACTACCACAAACGCCTTCTGTCTTCTGCCAATTTTTTGCACTTTTCTTCTTGACTTAGAACATTTTGTTAGAACATTTTGCATGTTACTACAACCCAAAATACGACAATAAGTTATCATTTTTTAGCAGCCAAACATGTCAGATTCGTTCACTTCAAAATCCAGAATGGCGAAGGTGCTGTAGCCTATCGAATAATTTGTTTTAATGCTTGGTGAGCACATTTCAGATCCTGCAGTTTGGTGTATGTTTATGTGTCTGTACCAGACATACTGCCAGTCTCTGTTCAGGATCACATGTAAGCTTAAAGATACCGTACATGTAAAATTCGGGGCTTCAAAGTTTCATTGGTTTATGAAACATATTTAGGTTAAAGGTTTTAGCACTAAAAAAAAAATAAAAGTAGTAAAGAGGACTCCTTGATCACTACAGTCAAGTCACAAACTATCCGAAATGTCTGTTGCTGGAAATCTTTCTCAGAATGTAAACATAATGAGCTTTTAAAAAGGGTATTATGACTGTTGTAGAATTTGTCACTGACACAGTCGCTTCACCATCAAATAGAAACAACCCACAGATCAAGATTTTGACATCTCTACGATACACAGGTAAATGCAGCTATATGGCAATTAACATTTATTTGTTCATAGCCAAATTTTTATTTTATGCTATGTATATGTAGGGCCAAAAACTTTTAAAAGCATGTGATTTTTGAAGAAGCTTTAATTGGGACCAGACACTCTTGTTTGGTTTTATTTTTTAAATGAAATAATATTATTTGTATATTTTTGGACTGTTGCAATGTGAGGCATGACAGTTAATGTTTTCCCTAGTGAACAACATTAGTATCATGGCCTTTATCACTAAGCCACCAGAGGAAGTGGTAGCGCAGTGGTTAAGTTGTTGGACTATTAACTTGAGGACCAGGGTTTGATTCCCAACTCTACCAATCTCCTGAGCAAGGACCTTAACAACTTGCTCAGTTGTATAACAAGGAATATTGTATGTTGCTTTGGATAAGGGCAAATGTAAATCAGAGCTGGTATTCACACAACATTTTATCTTACCACTAAGAGTTCTCCTAAATTGCAGTAAACTTATTAACAAAGCTGCTGAGAGTGGGAGCCAGGTTGGAAATACTGAGGATATCAGTATCGAAATCAAACAGCAAGTCTATAAAATAATTAGACTGGGACTACAAAGCTGGGAATTTTAAAAGATTAAACATTTTAGACATTCTAGAACAGGAAACAAATAAGCCCAATAAAAGAACCCCGAAACCGAAACTGAATGTTAGAGTGGTATTTTTTCGACTCTGTTTCGACTTCAATTTTGAGGGCCAGAAAAAAACAAAAAACAAACAAAAAAAACAGATTCCATTTTCTTCAGTCTGTCTCTTTGTTTCTGCTCCCTGGGGTGTAGGGGAAAAAAATACATTTTCATCCCTATTCACACCAGACTCACAAATCCTATCACGCTGATCCAGGTTCAGCGTCTGGCGCTGACTTCCTAACACGATGATATAAAATCTGGAGCGAAGAAATGGGGTCAGGCTCAAGATCCATGGATGGCGTACTAAAGCGCTTTGCTCTGCTTCAATTGTAAAGCAGCGCTGATGAAGCTCAGAGAGTGACTGAAATATTTATAAAGCTGTGCTAAAATGGAAAATGGGGAACCGCCTCCAACTGATCTGAGATCAGATCTAAAATCAGAATAGGATAAAAATATAAGTTTAAAACTTAAAAACTTGGGTGCACTAATGGATAAAATTTTGCTTATACCTAAAAATCCTACTGCTTGTACGTCACGATACGGACCCGCATGAAGCGCAAACCCTTAAAACAACATGAACAAATTGACACGTGCAACTGACTGTCAGCTCATCATCAGTTTTTAAGATCAACCCCAGGTTCCTCAAAAACTATTTCCAGCTCCTACCCAAAAAAAAACTTTTTATACACATTTCTTTTCATTTTTTCTGAGCAGTTAAGAGGACCAATGCAGCTCTCACCCAAAAAATTACTGGGAATTAAACCCACAACCTTCTAATTAGCAGTCCAGCACCTTTACTACTGAGTTACCACTTCAACCGACCTGCGAAAGCTGTGAAGTAAAAGGAAACTGAAGGTCCAGTAGATCAGGGGACACCAGACTCTGTCCTGGGGGGTTAGTATCATGCAAAGTTTAGCACCAACTTTTCTCAACACACCTCTGTGAAAGTTTCAATAATACTTGGTGAGACCTTCATTAGCTAGTTTAAGTGTGTTTGATTAGGGCTGGAGCTAAACTCTGCAGGACACCAGCAATCCAGGGCTGAGTTTGGTGAGCCCCGCCTTAGACAAACACTAACCATAGCATAGAACAGAAATGAGCATGGAATCTTCACACCAAGTTTTAAACAAAAACAAGGAGTCTGACTGGAGTCAGCATGAGATGCTGATTTTCTGAGGGTTATCTCTTTAAAAGAATGACCCAAGGCCCCAGTGAGGATTGAACTCACAACCCCTGGTTTACAAGACCAGTACTCTAACCACTGAGTTACAGAGTCTTGTGGAACATAAATGTGATTTAAAAAAAATATATAATCCAATTTAAATCCAGAACAACCAGAATGATGTTTGCTTTACAGGGTGTGGACCAGCCTTTTATAACAACAGCTTCATTAACTTGCACACAGGGCTCCATAGCTCAGTGGTTAGAGCACTGGTCTTGTAAACCAGGGGTCGTGAGTTCAATCCTCACTGGGGCCTTAATTAACGTGAAATGTTTTCTTGTAGTGTGACTGAAGTTAGGATCTTAAATATTAAAAATCTTGGGTGCAGTAATTGATTAATTTGTGTTTAAACTCACAAATTCTACTGCTGGGGACTTTTTGAAGGCTTTAAAGATATAAGAGACCAGCTCACAGGTTCAGATTCTAAAGCACACTTAAGCAGCTTCAGCAGCTCCTTGACTTCCTGTTTCTGTAGGGACCACTGATCTAAAAACAAAATTTCTAAAATACATTTTAGGTATCAACACAGGTTTGCAAACATTCTGTTAATCCTCAACAACATGTGGAAGATGTTTGTGGCACTTTCTACTGAGCACAGAATAGAGCATAGGTTACTCAGGTCCCTTTTCCATTTCCAGCTCTTACCCAAAAATTGCATTTTTTTAATTACAACTGGACAGTTGAGGGGACTAAGCAGAGGTGCTGGGAAATAAACCCATGATTTTCTGATCAACACTGTAACCACTGAGCTACCGTTTCCCTAAATATACCAAGACTGTTAAGTAAAAGGCAACTGGAGAACCCATAGACAAACACAGAGCATAGAATAGAGCAAAGAATAGAAATTAGCATAAAATCTCCACATTACGCTTTGAAACAAAGCCAGGAGTCTGCTTAGAGGCAACATGAGATTCTGAGTTTTTGATGGTTATCTCTTTTAAAAAAAAGACCCAAGGCCCCAGTGAGGATTGAACCCTTGAGCCCTGTGGAAAAAAACACCAGGAACAGGAATCCAGAACAACCAGCTTGATGATGTTTGCTTCACAGGGTGTGGACCAGCTTTTTATAACAATGGCTTCAACAAACTACTCACAGGGCTCCATAGCTCAGTGGTTAGAGCACTGGTCTTGTAAACCAGGGGTCGCGAGTTCAATTCTCGCTGGGGCCTTGGTTACTTTTTTTGAGATAAAAGTGACCAGCTCAGAAGATATAAGTGACTCAAACACAAGGAAGTGAGAAGTGTCACACTTAAGCGGCTTCAGCATTTCTTACACCTTATCCTTGACTTCCTGCTTCTGTAGGGAACACTGATCTAACAACACAATTTTGTATCTAAAACGTGTTAAGTATCAACACAAGTTTGCAGACTTTCTGTTCTGTTAATCCTCGACAACGTGGGAGAAGTCATACAGACTTGCGCTGAGCTCTGCCAAAAGAGCTGGTTCAGGTGTGTTTGATTAGGGCTGAAGCTAAAATCTAAAGGACACTAACCTCCCAGGACAAAGCTTAGTGACCACTGCCATAGCTAAACACTGAGCATAGAATAGTCTTCAACTATCGTTTAACTTTTACTTTTAAATAGCATTCTTGTCATATTGACTTTAATAGAGGTTACCATTTTAACTCCTCCATTTTCTAAAATGGAACCTGATTAGGTGCTGCACAAACCCACAATTTTAACTCAGGCTTAGTACGTTTAATACTTTCTAAAGTCTTCAAATGACTATTCACGAATATTCTTTAATATATCACATCATTTGCTGGTATTGTTATACCAAATTTACCATTACCATTTTCTAAACGTTTTAAATGGTATTTTTGTCAAATAGAGAAAGAAAAAAAAAGATCCGGATCCGCACCATGGATCCATGGAACCTTCATTTTCTGATAAGTAATTAATGACAATTAAAATAAAAATAATTTTTAAAAAACCCCAGAAAAAACAAAAGAAGTTTTCTTATGGCTGCTTTCAGCACTGGGCAGCTCCATGTAGCCCCGCCCCGTAACGCATGACTGACAGTAACAGTGGCGAAACACTGCTCCTTAACAGTGTGACGACAGCAGTGGGGGGATTTTCAGCTTTCCGAGTGTTTCTCCAGAGAGGAGCGCAGAAGAGAAGAGTCGCAAACCGGACCCGCATCATGCATCGCAAAGCAAAAACACGAACGATTGACACGCGCATTGACAACGAGGCTGCACGAGCTTTGCAAAAAACTGACACTTTAATGTGCGTGCATGTGCGTAAAATAAAAAAATATATAGTGGTTTAAAAAAAAGATGAATCTCGGAGTTTAAAACGCAGTGTGGACGCGAGATTCGTTGTAAACGCGCGTGCCGGAGGATGCACGTTTGCATAACTGAAGCCTTTAGGATGCGCGCGCAGGATAAGAGGATTTAAGTGCGAGTTTTTTTTCCTCTGGCGGACGCGGTGATGGGTGTGCTGCTGTTTTGCCTTATTTTGCACGCTGGATTGGCGCGCGCCACACACGACGGGTACGTGGAGTGGTCGGACGGTGGTGGCGACGACGATGACGACGATGCCGCTTCCACAGCCAAAATCGACGGAAGGCAACACCGCGTCCATGGCACGGAGCGCGCGGCTTCAGCTGGGGCCGGGGCGGAGGAGCTGCCGCGCGTGGTGGCTGCCTTCCTCCACTCAGGTGACGCGTCCACGCTGGCGCACTTGAATTGCTCGCGCCGTTACGAGCTCAGCAGCCTCGGTTCCGCTCCGCCGGCACCACCCGTCCTTTCCTCACATTCCGTTCGTGCAGCGCTGGACGCCGTGTCGCGCGCCGCCGACTTTCTAAACGCGCTGGCGCGAGAGACAAAGCAGGAAGATAAGCAGCAGAAAGTCTGGTATCGCGCGCTACTTCGAAGCATGCTGAGCCGCGAGCCCAAGGTTCACCGCGCCGCGCTAACCCTCCTCACCGAGCAGCTCCACCTCCAGGCCACGAGGATGAACGGGCACGTGGAGCTGAGAGAGCTTTCAGGTGAGGAGTCCGAATGGAACCGACAGAGAACCCGGATAATGACGCAGACCCAAAATTCACAGAACACTCAGGGTCACGTGCAGTGGTCTGCGCCTTACCTGGAGTGTGAACGCGGACGCTTCATCCCGCACTGGCTTCTGACGCTGTCTGTAAAAGTGTTTGGGCTGAATTTAGACACCGTGCCAGAGACCAGGTGAGTCAAGAAAAAAATCCAGGTGAAGTTTAAATAAATTTATTGGGTGGAATTATATAATGTTGTGTAATTTAAAGTGAGATTAAAGTGTGTGTAAGTAATCTCATGTGATATTCATGTGTTCTCAGGTGAGATTAACGTGATATCAAGTGAGATTTACATACAATCATATGAGATAAACGTGATCTCAGGTGAGATTAACATAATCGCAGGTGATTAAAGTGATCTCAGGTTATATTGTATAAGCAATTATAAGTGATGTCAGGTGTGTTTATATGATTTTAGGCAAGATAAAAGTGCTGTTGGTCATCTCAGATGAAACGAAAACGATTTCAGGTGTAGGTAAGTGGGTGAGGTGAGATTAAAGTGATCTCAGGTGTGTGTAGGTGATTTCAAGTGATATTAAAGTGATCTCGTGTGTAGGTGATCCCAGATGTGTGTAAAGTGATTTTAAGGTTAAAGTAATTACAGGTGACATTAAAGTGATCTCAGGTGTGCTTAGGTGACCTCAGGTGTGTCTAGGTTGTCTCAGGTGTGTGTAAATTATATCAGGTGTGTGTAAGTAATATTAGGCAAACTTAAAATGATCACAGGTAAAGTGATGTCAGATGTGTGTGTCAGTAGCTCAGCTGCGTGTCAGTGAGCTGAGCTATGTGTCAGTGAGTTAAAGTGAGAATATTTGGTCTGTGTAAGTGATCTCAATTGTGTGTGTGATCTCAGGTGTGTTTTTTAGCTAAAATACTTTAAATTCTGTCATTGGTGAACTGGAGGATGCTGGGATAAGTGGAGTGTGTATGTGGGTGGCATTTGAACTGTAGCTGTGATGGTGTAACAGGAAATAATCATGTGATGTTATTGTAACCATGGTAACAGCACATGTTTAAAAAAAGAAACTGGCTTGGACAATTTTGATTTGAAAAAAGGATCTCGCTGAAAACAAATCGGTTGAGACGGTTTGATTGAGCAGATTAGAGATCAGATTACTGTTTTTAATAATATTAATGTTAAATCCTGGCAAGATGATCGCCATCAATTACATTCCATCCCATCTCTCTCTCTCTCTCTCTTTCTCTCTCTCTCTCTCTCTCATTTGCTCTCTCTTCCCATTTACTGCTCCTGTACTTGCCTACAGAAATGATGCCTGACACCTTCAGGTGTTTGTTATGTTCCCAGTTGACAGATGGACAGCTGTCGCCATCAGAGAAACACTCTGGATTCTCCTGATATGAGAAAGAAAGAGAGACAAGCAGAAGAACAAAGCTACAGACTAGACAGATAAACACATTCTGTGTCAAACTCAATCTTCTTCAGTTAGAAAATCCTGATGGAGGTCGTAGTCAATCCTCTTCTATAAAGAACTAAAATCTTTTCATGTCGACGAGACATCAGACTCTGAGCGGCGAGGTTTAATGATTCAAGTCTTGAGTTATTTCACAGATCAGAATTTTTATAGCCTTTATAGTTAAACTTGTCTTTTATTAACATGTTTTTCATCTCCCAAGCCCAAGAGTGTTAAGTTTTTTCTCAAATTCCAGATCAGGATGTGACTCCCAAGATAGGAAAGTTGTAGCACTGTTTTTTCCACTTCCACTGCCTATGGTGCCACTGTTGGGCCCATGAGCGAGGCCCCCAACCCCCAATTGCTTAGTTTTATAAAAGAGAAAAGTGTAAGTTCCTTTGGATAAGGGCATCTACCAAATGCTGTAAATACAATTTGTAACTGTAAGATTACTTTGTTTTCTGAGAAAAAAACATGTCTGCTATGGAAACTGTGGTGTGAAAGAATGTCGTGCCCTCAGCTTTTAATTTCTCCGACTCTTGAGAACCTTCTTTTTGGTGGCCTGGAGGCAACGTGGAAAGTACCTGGTGTCCAGGCTTTACCTTTGAAGTCCGGCAGGTGGATAAGGGGCGTGCTTGTTCTCCTCCACTGCACTCATGGGGTTCTCTGTGTTCTCCGCTCGCTCTCTTTGCCTCCTACATATCTCACCCCTCAGCCGTGTGGTGGATAAAAATAAAGCCTGTTCAGCGAAAGAAACAAATGTTTTTTTTCAGCACACGGATGAAGGTGGATAAGAGGAGATATAGAATAGAGAAGAACCGTCTCTATGGAATAGCGTTTGTTTATACTCATGTAAATCTAACGGAATCCGAAACATTACACAACATTGTTGCATTTTAAGAGGGACACAAAGGACTGGTGACTGGGCTTCATGGACCCACCTCATTACTGACTAGGGGAAGTGATAGCTTAGTGGTTGCGGTGTTGGATTGCTGATCAGGAGATCGTGGGTTCACTTCCCAGCACAACCAAGCTACCACTTCTGAGCAATGGAGGCCCCTTGACCATTAATTGCTCAGTTGGATAAAAGTCATTCTAATTAAGGGCATCTGTGAAATAAAATATTATTTGCTTTTAGCTTTACTTATAGCAAACACAGACATTTGTCATAATGATGAAAAAGATAATAAGGAAAATGAATATGCTTATTTTCATCTAAAGCTGTGGAACATCCCTGAATCTGAGATTAAATTTTATCTTTATGTAAGGGTGGAATGCAGGAGCTGTACTAATGTACTTATGTTTTAAAAATATGAAATATTTTAAATATTAGTTTTACCAATTATAACCCTGGTGTGTGTGTGTGTGTATATATATATATATAGGGGTGTGGTTAGGGTTGATGTCAGTCTGCAGGATGTGGACATCAATCAGTGCTCCAGCTCAGGCTGGTTCTCTGGGACTCACCGGTGCAACCTGACAAGCATGGAGGTGAGTCCGGCTTCAGACGCTCGCGTTCTTCAAAGACACTTTTTTGTAATAAAAATAAAAACACACACACTTGTCATGTTATCCAGAAACCTTGCTAATGGTGCTGAGAACGTCTTCCTACACTGAAGGCTTTTCCATAGACTAACAAAAAAAACCCAATGTTCATATATTTTATGTAAGTGTTCATGTGATCAAGTTTATGTTTAGCATTAGCATAAAGACATGTTGCCATAACAGAGGGTAATTCTGGTGATACAATCAGTTGTAATGATCCTGTGATGGACATTTATGCACTCAGAGAACATCTTTGTAATCAAATTCAAGTAGATTAATCAGTATGCAAATATGCAAATAAATTCATAGTTCCACTTCCTGTGTCTAAATTCTAGCACACAACTGAAAAAGAGGCAGATCTTCCTCCAGGCTGCTCAGAGGATCGTCAGCTTTTATTTGGATTTTAGACCAGTAAAAATTAATTTGTTTCTGCGTGAACACATTTCTGACAATGATAATTAGCCGCCACACTGTGCTCGTGCTGCTGAGAGTCGGGATTATTTCTGGATGTCTGATTTCAGTCGTCAGTCGACTAGAAAAGGCTGGCATGAGGGAACACAAACCTGCCGTCACTGGTTAAGTGACTATGAGAAGCAGCAGGAGACGGAAAATGTTATAATAGTGATAATGATTATTATCATGTTAGTCTAATTGTCTGTCTGTCTATCTGCATGATCATTTATTCATTTGTCTGAGGTTTTGATCCTGCCTTTCCCTTTAACTATTCTCTTTATGTCTATCTATTTAGCTGTTTGTCCACTGTGTGTGTCTATCTGTTGGTCATGTCTGTCCCATTTGTCTGACCTGTCTGTCTGTTTCCTGTTAAGTTTGTGATCATTTCCTTAAACATAATTCTTTAAACACTTTTTTGGGTTTCTGTCCATCTGTTTGTCTTCTACCATCTGTCTTTGAGTCTGTCCATTTGTCTGACATGACTGTGTGTCCTGTATATATACTATTTGTTCTGTGTCTGTCTGTCCCATCTGTTTGACTTGTATATTTGTCCTGTCTTACTGTCCACGTATCTGTCTGTCTCTTCGTCTGTCTATCTTTTTATCTGTGCAGTCTGCTCTTTAGTATGCCCATATGTCTATCACTTGTTTGCCTCATCCTTCTTTCTCTATCAAATTCCGTCCTATTAAATGATCACTCAGGCCTAACCAGAGTTCGATAATATCCACTCAAGTGGTCATGTGCTTAGAGATCTCGCTGAGTGGGAAGACAGGCACATGTGTGTGAGGGGTAAAGAGCTGCTATTTAAAGTAGAAGAAACCTACAATTTACAATCCCCCAGCCTCGACACTTTAGTGTGAGTTACTGGATTTCGTGTTCACTTTTCTTTCTGGAGCTCTGTGAGGTGAAATCTACGACATAAATAAACGATAAATACTGTACATTAATAGATAATATATTAATAGTTTTATATACGCAGACATTGTAGCGAAAGAGAGAGAACAAGAGAGAATGAGAGCGAGAATGAGAAAGAATGTGAGCAAGAACAAAAGAGAGAGAGAGGGACCGAGCAAGAGAGAACGAGTAAGAAAGAGAATGAGAGAGAACAAAAGGGAAAGAAAGAGTATAAGCGAGAGAGAGAATGAAAGTGAGAATGAGAAAGAGAAGAGAGAACAAGCGAGAAAAAGCTTTTGCAAGAGAGATAGAGAGAGAGTGTGAAAGAGATAGAACAAGAGAAAGAGAGAGATAAAAAAAAAGAAAATGAGAGAGAAAGGGAAAGAGAGAAACGTACATTTTGCTATTATGCCCCGCCCACAATCCTTTAAAGACCCTAGTACTAAATCATTGTTGTAGAATTTTGGCTAATGATTGTGTGTGTGTGTCTCTCTTTCTCTGTCTTTATTTCTCTCTCTTGCTCCCCCCCCCCTCTATTTCTCCTTCTATTCTCAGTGTAAAGCCATTCCAGGCCATGGCTTTGTCTTGGACAAGTACACGTGCCAGTGCAGGCGGGGGTTTTACCAGCACAGTCGAGTGACACTAAATGGTTTCTCTAGTGAGTATCCCATCCTAATTCATATTCTGCTCACTACCCAACACACTGTATCCTCATATCCCAATTATGTGTGTCTGTGTGGATTGACAGGTATAAAGTGAATTACGGTTTGAGACACGCCCACAATAAAAGTGTATTTGTTACACCTGTAAAGTGTGTAAAAATCGCATACCTGAATCTAGACAAACACACGTTTAAGCGGGGAGGTGCACGACTGGTTGTTTAGCGATCTCTGCTTTCTTCTGAAGTGTGTAACGATGTTGTGTTATATTTTTATTGTGATCCTGCATACATTTTCTGAAAAAGAGACGACAAACACAAGAACACAAACATAATAATGATGCATGAATAACATATAAGTAGTGCATGAATAATGCATGCATAACACATGAATAACACTTTATTTTATCATTAACAGATTGCATTAATAACGGATAAATAACGTATGAATAACAAAAAAGAATGTATGTATAATATAAGAATAATGTATAGATAACATTTGAATAACGTGAATGTCTAAACAAATATTTCCATATGACCATGTAACACAAACAGCAGTTTATTGTATGTGTGTGTGTTTGTTAACAAATTAAAACAATTTGTTTTTTAAAAAATCATGTACTCCTCTTTTACCAAAAAAAAAACACACCAATGCTGGCATACAGTAAATCCTAGTTGCTATGGGCAACATCCTGCTCACTTTTCTCATCCTTTCACTCACGACACACACACACACACACACGCACGCACACACACGCACACACACACAAAAATAGTTGATGAGTCACTAATTACACAAGTTTGCGCCGTTTGTTAATGAAGCGACAACGCTTCAGTAAAAGCTCAAAGGGGTCTACAACGTTGTTGCTTCGTAAATTAAACTCAAGCTGTAAATAAAGCGAACAGGGGATCATGTGGTGAGGGATTTGGAACATGTCCACACTGGAGTCATGATGATGGTTATTATGGTCTCGGCCTGCATTGATTACTGAGCCTCAATTTAAACCACTTTACTTCTCAATTATATGCAAATAAAGTAGATTCCTTTGACTAATACATTAGCACAACTTTAGAGCATATAAAAATAAGCATACAGACGTGAGTTATGAGCATTAATTCAGATGGTGTGTCATGTTAGAAGTGGCGAACACTGATGCCGGAGCCGAATTCCCGGCTGTATGTCTGCCGTGTCAGGAAGGCTGCACGTTCTGCAGAGACGATACACCGTGTCTGGCACAGGAGGACGACGTCATCCGTTTCGCTGTCGTTTCCTTACAGAGCCTGTGTGTGGTGCTTGACCTCGTCTCCATGGCTGTGGTCTACCGCTTCCGACGCAACAAGGTATCAGAGCTACATTCTCGTGAGAGTTTACTTCAGTTTAAACATTTAATCTACATCTCTTTTTTTTTGTTGTTGTTTTTTTTTATTTAAGAGAATCAAAGCGTCTGGTTTTGTTCTTCTGGAGGCCATCCTGTCTGGCGCTGTTCTCCTCTACCTTCAGGTAAGTACAATTTACACTTTTAAGGAGAAACATTTAGAAAAAAGATGTCTAGGTCAAATCAAGTAGCAATAATCAAACATGATGACATCACCACTGATGTTGCTTGCATGATTTTAGCTAGTCCTTAAAAAACAATACGACTTTAATTACACAGGATAGGAAACCAGAGCTTAAACCAGCTCTATTGGGATGTTAAGATTTTAAAACTGTATCACTTTTAGCAAAAAAAAAAGAATAAAAAAGAATAGATTTTTAAAAAATTTATAGTTAGCTATCGATTTTGTAAATAAAAATAAAAGTATTTTATTGCAAAGTCAAAGCTATATAATTTGACAGTGCGGTCATACTTAGAATGATAATTCTCGTGTTATAATATTTAAATTCATGACCATGACTTAATAAAAATAGAATAATAATTTGTGGTCATATCACACACAGCCTGGTCTGACCCACGTGCAGCAGCTTTTTTTTTCTTAGTCGTTGAAATGCATGACAGCTTTCAGCTTTTCCTCTCTCCCCTTGGAGACGCTCTGAGCCTCTCCATCTGTCCCTTGGAGCACAAACACACAGAAAGACACAAAAGCCCTGCAACAGACAGATTGACAGCTGTCTCAGGGCTAAATAATCAATCACTTACACCACCAATTACATACAACCCATTAATATATATATATATATATATATATATATATATATATATATATATATATACTCTATGCAGTTGCATTATGGTCGTTAACATACTTGTGCTAATGATGAAGCATTAGTGGAAAACGCTTTTCCTGTGATCCACTGTGGTGTTTCTGCATGTATTTTAACCCATCCATCAAGCCTTAACTTTTTAACGCAACATGTTTAAAAATAAATTCTCTGAATAATTAACCTGCTGAGAGTGGAAAAAGCCACTTCCTCTGTACTGATATGATAAGTAAAAAAAAAAGCTTTGTTGCTTGAGATCCATATTGCAGTGGCAGGAGAACATAACAAGGAGAATAAAGTTGAAGGTCACCTGTAATGTATATAATTTTTTTTCCTCAGGTGATGATACTTTACCTGCAACCAAATGTATTTCACTGCATCCTGCTGAGATGGGTCCGACTCCTGGGCTTCGCTACGATGTATGGAACGGTGATCCTCAAGCTTTTCCGGTATGTTATGTTTAAAATGCATCTCTGATATTTACAGTTTAACAATCAGTGTTTGTGTTGAGGGCATGACCTGAATTCCTGGTGGATCTGAAAGACCAGATCCAAAAAAAATCTACTTCTCTATCAAATCATTCGAGGAACTGTAACTTTTCCCAACATTAATTAATAACTTAAACCTGCTATAACTCAGAAACCATTTGTTTAAATTTTGGTCCCTTGTTTCTCCTTCTGCACAGGGTGTTGAAGATGTTCCTGTCACGCACAGCCCAGCGCATTCCCTACATGACAAGCTGTCGAGTTTTACGCTTGCTGGGTGCTATTCTTCTTGTCGTGCTCTGGTTTCTGGTGGCCTGGACCTTGGCAGTGTTCCAAAGGCCTGAAGCCCATCATGGCCTTGTTGAAGAGGGCATGACACTTGAAGGTCTGCAGTTTAGCATGTGTAAGCTGGACCGCTGGGACTACATGATATCTTTTGGTAGGTTTTTAAATTAGCTTACGTCCTATTAGTGTTGTTTTGGTTAAATTTGTATTACCTTTATTTAAAGGTTTTAAAGGTAGAGACATTATGTAGACAAATAATGCTCGAAAGAAAAGAGCAAAGATTGTTGGTGCTTCTGTTCCTTGGGCATGGCTAATACAGTTAACATGTCTGTCTAATAAGCTAACGATGCTAGTAGCCAGAGGGCAACCAAGATGAAATGGGGCAAAATTAATAGATACAGCCTTTACAAAAACCTATTTTCTTAATATATCTTTGTAATCTGGATGTGTATTTATACAACATAAGTAAAGTATTAAAAACTCATAATGTAACATATAAGTGCTGATTCTAACAAAGTATCAATCTTTATCTTTATGGCGAACACACAACACTATACAATACAATACAATCTTAACGATACAGTTCAGTCTTCATATTTACAGTAATACTAAACACTACATAATACATGTTGCAGCTAAGTGCATCCCTAGCTAACCTGTTTCCCAGTGACCCTATTTGTACGATTACCAGTTATGCTAGTCGTTTATCTTGCAAACAATTCATTCAACAATCCATTTTTCTATTGTTCAAATGGTCAGCTGTCCTGCGCAACTGCCTGCCTTGCCTGCCACGTTGCTACACCTCTGCTAGTAGCGGCAGGTCTATTAATTTTTAACAAGGATTAGTGCCTTAGACATATATTTTGATCAGAAGTTAATGTTAATTGCTGTTAATTACATGTTAATTACTGTAGGTTACTAGCATAACAATCACATAACAGGCCATGCTTACAAGTGCCAGAATAGAACTCGCTACACACCCACAGGAAACTTTAAGTATTCTCTTTCCGTGAAGTGAACTTACCAAGAGAAACACTCCAAACACTCAATGCTTATGAAGTTAGCGCTGACAGCAAAGGCGTAGGAATTTTAATCTAATCCTTCTGGAGCCAGTTGAGCGTGTGAAATGTAGAACGTCAGGACATAAAGCAATGCATATCCTGATGATATGCACAATTGCAACCCAGATGCTTGCGATAAGAGAGCAAAAAGCAAAGAGTGCTGGACTGATACAAAAGGTTGTAAACCTCAAAGGTGCAATAGTTTATTCATTTAATCAGTTACATTTTCTGTGTATTAAAAATAACCCAGAAATCGTCATCACATGATACAGATGTCCTGTGGTGTGCCTCTCTGTAGCTGAGCTGCTTTTTCTGCTCTGGGGAGTCTACCTGTGCTACACTGTTCGCACTGTACCTTCCGCCTTCCACGAGCCACGCTACATGGCGGTCGCAGTCTATAACGAACTCCTTCTCTCTGCCATATTTCACATCGTCAGGTAGGTTTGTACCTGACAAACTTACCTTTTGACTTGTGCATTTCCAAATTAAGCCCTCAATTATACTGGATTTTAACTAGGGTAACACTTTCATTGATCTCACCAAACACTTCCTAGTTACCTAGCAACCAAGTGAGTTCCAGCTAGTTTAAGTTGTTCCTGGTAACAAAATACTTCATCCTATAAGAACTGCTGTTTAGTATGGTTTGAAGTATTTGCTGTTTTATACCAAGTTATGCAGGACGCAGGCTTCTGGGTGAATAAATGGATGTGGTCTTATTCCCATTTACCAAATGAGCCTAGAATTTGGTCCTTATTACATTGATATTTTAGTGGATCCCATGGGAAAGGAGTAACAGCAGCCTTTAGGTCTCGAATATCTAAAATCAGATAGGAACAATGTGTTCATAGGTGTCTGTTAATGAAGCACCATCTCAGTGCTACATCAGCAGAAGTTCGCTGCAACCTGATATGCAGAAGATGAAGAGGACTTCCATCAGCCTAATCACCAGTGCTAGCACAGATGAGCGAGTTGAAATATGCCTCCTCCAACAGCTTGTGCATCAATCTGCCAGGGCTTAAAATAAACCCCTGATCTCGGTGTAAATCCAAATCTCCCAGTTTTGATAGACAATAACGTCGGTTCAGCACTGGCTGTCAAGAGACTTTCAAAGAATTCATAATTGATCTGAAGAGACACACGCTCTCTAAGGGAATAAACAGTCTTTTCTTACTAGAGGCTAACAAATAAGTTCCCAGCCATGTTCTTTAAAGACACATAGACCAGGAACAATTGATTCTCTTGGTGTGAATTGTTTCTTGGCAGCATTCGCAGCAGGACTGCAGGCCCTTCTGGTGCTTGGCGATAAGCTTAATGTTCCTCTACTTTCTACTCAAAACAGCCTTTGAATGACTAACACACTAATAAGGCAGAATCTTATAATTCAGGGCGTCGACAGGCAAGCAGCCTCCTACGTGGCACCCTGGTAAGCATTTTGATGACTGCTAAGCCAAGAGTCTTTCAGGAACAATCGTTTACTGGTAATTTGTGGTGTTTTTTTGATTGATTGTTCATAAATACCATGTTATATCTAGTGGTTATATAGTAGCGATTGGCTCAAAACGTAGAAATAGTTTCATAGACAAGCAACTATTGTCTATGGAACTATTCCTACATTTTCTTCCAAATTTAATCTTGGCCATTTTTTCCACAATCAGACATTTATACGCTCATTTTAAGACTCACTGAGCATCAGGAAAACAATTACACATGCAACTAACCAATCTTCCCCAAAGGTTCACCCTGGCTCCTGGACTCCATCCTGATTGGATGTTGATGCTATGTTTTTGTCACACACATTTGACAGTAACAGTGAATCTGGGATTACTGCTCATCCCAAAGGTGCTTTCTTTGTACAAGTAACACTTTTCCCTCTATTAATTTTGCAACTTTAAACAAATAAAAATGTTTAAACTTAATCTTGATCCTTTTGCTGCAGTTCGTGTTCACTGGTACCCACAGGCAGGATGATATTGCTACCGAGGCTTACGAGGAGGAGCTAGACATGGGCCGATCTGGCTCCTATTTAAACAGCAGCATAACCTCCGCCTGGAGTGAGCACAGTTTAGACCCTGAAGACATACGGGTTAGTTTTTTTCTGATCTTTATCATACACAGTGCTGTCTTTAAAGGAAACCCCCACCATCTAAAAGTTTGTTTGGCTTTTAGGAATAGTTCCAAATAAAACCGATTTAAAATTTATTAAATATAATGTGTAAAATGTGCCATAATGTTATTTTTTCGAAATTATTATTTTTCATTTGATGCAAACCTTAAAAAAAAAAACATAATAAATGAAAAACTTGATATGCTTTGGGTTATTAATTGCCTGATTTATATTTTCCTAGGAGGAGCTTAAAAAGCTGTATGGCCAACTAGAGATTTATAAGCGAAAAAAGATGATGGCAAATAACCCCCATTTCCAGAAAAAACGCAACTCTAAAAAAGGCATAGGACGTTCGCTTATGCGGCGTATTACAGAAATACCAGAGACAGTGACCCGCCAGTACAGCCGGGAAGACAGAGATGGCAGTGAGCACGGTAGCAATCGTAGTACGCTACGTAGAAATCCATTTGAATCTTTCCATGGTGGAAAATCCAGAGAAGACTCTCTAAAGAGTAAAGTTTTCTCCCTGAAAAGGTCCCATAGCTATGACCATACACATGACCAGATAGGAAATGGGAATAGTGTTCCAGGAGATAAAATAAACTCCACAAACGAGCTATCGCTGCTGGACACTTTAATGGGCAGAAGGTCTGCAAAGAAACATTTAGACGCACAAAAGGTAGAAACTGGAGTATCTGCAGATTCTGTGCCTCTTGTGTGCAAGTCCATCAGTGCACAGAATCTTGCAGAAGACAAGAAGCCCATTCATCTCCGTGCCTCGATGATCCAGAAGTCTCTGAGCGTCATAGCTAGCGCCAGAGAAAGAACCCTGGGAATTGCAGGAAAGACCAATAGTGTTGAGGACACAAGTAGAAAAGGCAACAAGGCCAGAGATACCAGGATGCTTTCAGAGGTCGGTGAATCTCCCGAAAGCTTCCCAAAGATGATCATTAGCCAATCAGTGGAGTACACCAAGACCCCAAGTAAAATGGGCATCATGAAGCAACAAGTGAGCGGAAGTCAACCTTCAATTTGCTCTGAACCAGGGAGAAGCAAAGACCTTTATGACCTTTCAGAGGTTTGCCCCTGGGAGCTGGAAGATTTGCCCACTCTGTCAGAGGGAAGAGCTCAAAAGCATGTATCCATTGCCCCGAAAGAGACCAACACGATTCATGGGAGCATCTTTAAAAGCGGAAAGTCTATACACAAACAAAAGATAATGGTTCCATCTCTATCAAACCGCCGCCGCTCCAAAGATAAGGGTGGTAACAGAGAGGAAGAGGATGAGAAAAATGATGTGAGAAAACCTAAAACACCGCTTAACCTGTCTGGTCACAAAGCAGAGATCTGCCAATGGAAATTTGAGGACGCATCTTTCAAAGGAGTTGAGACCCTTGACAGGACTGGACGCAAAAAAAGTGTTACTCCAACAGATGGAAAGCCCAGGATCATCCTCTCAGACATCTCCAAATCCACTGGAAGTCTTCTACAGCCACCAGCCATCATGGTGGACATCTGTCCATGGGACTTTGACCAACCACTATCTCCTAAGCAGGACAAGACCTCAAGCCCCACACATCATTCAAAGAGAAGGGACTCAAACCCAAAAAGGAAAGGTTCCTGCTCATCAAAAGGGAAGGGAAAAGAGAGAGAGGATGACAGCAAAAGATCCAAAAGCAGGGAGAGGCGAAGCTCTTCTAGCAAACCTTCTGAGAGGCGGCGTTTCAGCCAGACATCAGAGTGCGGTGATTCTACCATAATAGCATCTCGTAGAAGGAGAAGCTCGACAAAAGAGGCTGGAACCACTGAAAGTAAACACGCTGAAGGGTGCCCTTGGGAAACAGAACGAAAGCCAAGTGCGACTACCAAAGATGGTGACAGCCAAATAACATCTGAATCATCTGCACTAGCTTCTAGTAAACTCAACATTGCTGAGGTTTGCCCATGGGATTTCGATGACAAGCCATTAGAGAACTATGCATGACACCTTTACACACTTATCAACAAATGTTACGGTCTTTAAGATTTTTTTAGATAAAGAAAAGTGATGTGATATTTGCCTTAAAGGTATTGAATACTTCACTCGAAATTGAGAATTCTGACATGGATTACTTACCTTGGTGTGGTTACGAAAGCAGAAGATCTTTTTTTTAATCTTCGGAACACCGTAACATATTTTTGATTAGCTTATTTACGCACACTGTATAAAAGCTATCAAAATCTACAATGATTGAGTTTTGCTTTTGACTTTGGTCTTTAGCAATATTCTAAAGTGTGCATTTCAATAGCTTTTATACGGTGTGTGTTGTCCTCTGAATGTAAACAAGCCACTATGCACAACACATATGTATACAATGTCATCATGCTGGATCCGGGGCAGCGACGCCACCGCAACACACATGCGTCATGCTACTCTCGTGAACGCACGTCCACAAGGTATGCAATAGAGAAGAAAATGTAGAATAAAAGGTTTGTTCGTTTTCTTTGCACAAGAAAATATTTTCATATTTTCTTCGTAACATTACAGTTGAGCTATCGATGTCACACTGACCACTTTGTCGATCATCTTGGTACTTTAATGGGGCTTAAACATAGAAGTTACCTTGATGTCTTTCAGACGGCCAGAGAGCCCGATGAGTTCATCAAAAATATGTAAGTGAGTTTCGAAGATGAGAAACTGAACAACAGCAGGGTGAGTAGTTTATGTCAGAAATTTCATTTTTGGGTGAACTATTCCTTCAACTCTCATTGCTAAACTCCTAAAACAATCATTCCCAATTAATTTTTTACCCCCTTGCAATATTCGAACATTTGTTTTGGTTCGGACGGCTCAGCTGGTGAGAACATACACGATTGGGAATGGCTTAGATAAGTGGCTTAGTTGTGTTCTTGTTTTCATTCTGAATTCCTCCCTGAATACTTTAGTGTTGTTCTTCTTCTTCAGTATCCTCTGCTGTTATCGTCAGTCGACTGGACTATTCCTTTCTTGATCCTATAACACAGTGTTCCAGTGGTTTCTGCATGACCGTGAATAAATACAGACCCTTTTTTTTTTATTCTTATAAAAACTTCTGATGAAATGACTCTTCCCTGTGCGAACTGTCCCATCCAGCCTGACACTTTCTGTCGTACATTTATATCGTGCTTGTCCGTGATAGCATGTACAGGAAATACATTCAGTCTGCAATAAACATTTCATGTTCAAATTTTAACCCCGTGCCTTGCGTTCATGTCTGTTGACTCATATGCTGCTCCTACGAATACTATATACACTGTTAAATTAGCACCTGCTTTCAGGTGGACTGCTTATATTTTTGTATTACTTTTTAAAAATAAATATATAACACATATGTAACACGATAGATACTAACACAATAAGTTACTTTACAACACTGCACCCTTGTGGCCACATAGAAAAGGTACATTAAATAAGTGCAGTGTAAAAAGAAAAAAAAGTTTTCATTTAATCACATATAAGAATTTAGCAGTGTAGAAAAAAAAACGGATTTATAAACTATTTATTTTATCATTGCTTCATAAGACACGTGCTATTATTTAGCTTTACTTGCTAAAACGTTTTGCACTTAATTTTTTTTTTTTTGGTATCAGAATGTGGACCAACAATAATGTCTAACAAAATGTCCCTCTTCAGATGAAGCCTCGTCTGTTAGACGTTTGCTAGTCTTGTTTTTGTCACGAGGCTAATCGAGCTAATAATAAATAAAAGTTCTCCAAATTAGCATTCTGTTTTTTCTACCTAACACGTTTTAGTCGATTCAATTCACAGCTCATTAGTGTGGGACATAAGTTAACGTGTAAACTGTGACACACTGACTAGTTGTATAGATAATTAACTAATGGAAACTGGCGCTAATTCATGCTATTTTAGCTGTTATGTCCTGCTATGTTTGAAACGCAGAACTGGCGTTTGCCACCCGTCCCTTTAAATACCGAGTCGTCCTGTAGTGGACAATTACATAACGTGTCTTGTTTTTGAACCAATACGGGACGGCGTTTGTTTAGTGATTCATTGTTCATAAACGATTCGTTCATTTTAAACGAGTCCCTATTATGACTCGTACGATTCGTTTATTTAAAAGTCGTCGGGACGAGTCGTTCGGTCGTACCTGGTTCTGTATCCTACAGTCAATAGTACTGATATTTAATGCATGTTTCGGGGTGAGTTAATCATAGATTAAAGACCACAATAAACAATTAATTAATCAAATTCTTATATTTTGGCCTCGTTATTAATGCGTCTTTCTGTAGTGTGATCAACGTTTGTGTAAGTAGTAAATGTGTTAAGGAAACAACACGTGACCTTTTAATTATATTCGGCTAAAATGAACGACTCGAAAAAAAATTCGTTTGTTTTGCTGAACGAGACTCAAAGGTTCGAGTTATGGTCTGTTATGGAGCTGATTTAATAAATTAATAACATTTGGTTTAAATCTTACACGAGGTTCAAATCTCACAATCTTATTTAAGTCTAATTTTTGTGGTTTCGCGTTCATTTGTTTGTTATTATCTTCCCTGTTTTGATTTGTGATAAAACACTGATTGCATCTATTCACACTGATTTAAATAATAAAAAAAAGATGGTATGTTTTGTCCATCTGTATCAGTCCATTATTTTTTTGCGCATAATGGACATATGCGGAACATATTAAGCTAAAATTTTGCTAAAATAAACGACTGGTTCATGAAAGATTCGTTTATTTTGCTGAACGAGACTCAAAGGTCCGAGTCCCGGTGCTGATCGAACCTTCCCAGACTACTTCCGTCCGTCTTGGTGCATCCTCGTGACTTCCCACCCCCCCGTTTTCTTCAGTCCGTCTTGAGGTTTGTGGAGCCTCGTGAAACCACCCCACCCGTTCAGACTCCGGGGTAATACATTTTCCATTCAATCGGTTGGATTGGTTTCCTCTGTTCAGCCGGCCCCAGTGAACCGGGGGGCGGGCTCCTGGCAGACCTGTGACCCAGGGGCGTTTAGACCTCTGCGCTAAGCACAAATTGCTATAAGGAATCCTCCTGGGGGCAAACTCTTCAGTTATTCTTTGTACTAATCTGTTAAAAGGGGATATTAGTAGACACAAAACATAATTTAATCAGGATAAGAGAAAATGATATATTTAATAATTAATCAATTGAAATTCCTGTGAAGGACTAAACAAAACTGTTATGTTAACCTAAATTTTCTTTATCTTTTAACACAAAATTACCAAACTGCTATATAAAACTTAATTATTACATACTATATTTAATTCCATAGAAGAAATATAGGTTGTATTTGGAATCTAGTTAATATTCATGGTTTAATATTTAAATCAAGGTGTAATTATTGTGTTTTACATCTTTTATTATGATTTGAATTTGAAATTGTTAATTTTTAAAATCGAGGGTTGGTTAATAGATTACATTAAATAATTGTAGCCCTTTAATAGGGAAAAAATATTAATGTCTGTTGGAAAAAAACAAAAAAGCGAGAAACTTAGGAGCAGTGGGCATGTGATCCAAATTTGACCTGAGAAAAGAGTGAAATCGTGTTAAGCTACCCTGTATTAATCGAGATTTTAGAATGCAAATATGAATAACCTAAATGTTGTTTTTTAACAGAAGATCATTTAGTAAGCAAAAAGAACACCCTATTTTTTAAAAAAAAATTTAGAGTATTGCCAAATTTTTACCCACTAGTTGAATGTAGTTAATTCAAGGGGGATCGCGTCAGAACCAACAGTGCTCTTTTGACCCACACATCTCCACCCCCCTCAGCACACGAATGGAACTAAACCGTCTACGCACAGCGGAGCTCCAAAAAACCCACACAGTGACACACCGGTGTATAAAACTAATAAAAGTAAAAAGCGAACAAACTATGCTCGAATTATTTACCCCCAAAAGGAACATGGACAAAACTGCTAAAAAAAAGATTTTCTGGCTTTATGAAAATTTTTTCTAGATTAAAAAAAAAAAAAAATAACAGCCAGACCTAGGGAGGGCGTGAGAGTTTGATGAGCATTTCGCTTATTATGATTATCCGAGGAGGACCGACGTTTCTTTAACACATTAAGATGACGTCGATCTAAATTAAAGGACCCACCCGTTCAAATTAAAAAAACTAAAGGTGAGATGGGGCCCAAAAAAGAAACTTAAAGAATGTGAGAAAGATTGATAATACATAAACAAGGCGATTAGCGGCGGCGTCTATAGCCTATGTGTGACGATAAAAAACCCAATTGTAAAATGTATTTTGTTTAAAAAAAGGTTGGCGGTTTCTGTAATTTAAAATTAAGTAATGTTGTAGTTGTCACGGTCAGGTTCGGTTATACTAATGTTCTTTTAAAAGGAATCGTTAAATTAAAAAGGAAAAAAATAAAAGAGAAGATGGTTAGTTCAGTTCCACATAAGGTCACATGATGTGCGAACGAACCTCTTTGGCGGAAGGAAAGCGGCGCGAGCCGAGATTAGGAGGGAACGTGGGACGCGCAGGAGCGAGACCGATGCGCTGCCGGCCCGCCAGCCGTCTTCGAGGTGAGGAGTCTCGAACGTGCTTGGCTGCAGACTGCTTCTCGCTACCGTTTGCCTCTCGTCGCTCACGTAGCCGTTCTGGCTCAGGTTCCTCTGTTGGCTGCGGTTCATATTTCATCGCGCCGTGCTCGCGCTTCCTCGTCCCCTCTCGCGCCGAGTGTCAACGTTCTAAATAGCCCCGCTAAATCACCCCTGTCATCACGTTAGATTTAGACCAAAATCTGAAACCATAGAACACGCTCAGTAAGATCAAATAATTTGGAATTTCAGTGAAACACCACAACAAACCCACAACAACCCCACCCAAACAAAAACACCAACACACAACACACCACCAGCGTGCAGGTGCCCTTTGCCGTTCCAATCAGAGCCACGCCCATCGCCTTGGCCCGGTGGCATACGTGGGACTGACTTTTCAAACTGGAAGAAAGAAAAAAAAAAAAAACGATTTAAGTTTCAGTTCAAGCCATCTGTACCGGGGGTATTTGCGGTATTTTTCCCCACCTCATGGCCTCCAAGCTTCAGCAAACTGTGATGTAATTTTCTGCTTCTAAAGAAAGAGCTCCGGTGTTTTTAAAAGCCTTGCCAAACAGTCATAAAATTTGTAGGAAACAAGTCCAGACGGGGGCCCGCTGTGTTATTCTGAGTGCGTGGGACCACGTGGTCCGGGTGGAGCTGGAGATGGGGGCTGGTGGCTCACGTTCCTGAGGGGCTCATGCAGTAGGAGGGGGCCGTATGCTGCCGTGTGGAGAAAACCCACGCGCGGCTCGGGGAATGGCCCCTGAACGGGAAAAGCATGAAAGAACAAGATTCCGAACATCATTCTTCAACACACGACCAAAAAGGGTTCTATAGAAGGTACTCGCACTAATCAATCCTCCTTGTTGTGTATGGAAACATCACTTCTAGGTGTGAAGCAGTTGTTTGGGTTTGGATCCCGCACCTTGGCTCACCGTCAGAAGAGAAAGGTTGAGCACACGCGGCGCAACGCGGGCACCACACACACCCACAACACACACCCCCACCACACCAGCGTTTAAACCAGGGGAACCAGTTTCACATCCGTAACACATTTTTGGAAACCAAAATGCCAACATGTGAGGGTTATGCCTTTACCACACAACGCAACCCAGGGTTATTGCACGGGTCCCTCAGCACTAGTCTGCATCGTCGTGCACATGTTCACAAGTATTATATCGTAACCGTGAGATTTAGAGTGCGTTCACATTAAAAATACCCTCACGCATATCCACAGATACCCAAGCTCCGCCCACCTGCAACCCACCCGGCTCGATCCCCGTCACCCCACGGCCCCGCCCTCATTGATGGAGCCGAGTATTATGCCGCTCGCATCGTAGTCTCTGTCCACAAGGCTGATGCCCAGGGAAGTTTTACTTCTCTGAAATAATATCCCCAACGCCCACAAGTTGAGATAAAAAACCAGCTTCCATAAATGGGGACGATACTGTGCGGAATAGAATAACTCCAGAAAGAATTATTCTTAGTATAAGGGACAGGATTAAAGCTTGGTGGAGTGGACAGGAATATGATTGGAAAAGAGGGGGTCTATTGGAGTTTGGAGGGGTCTAAAGAAGGAACGTTTGTGTGGTGTTGTTTTTCCACATGGAAGGGGTCTATTTAGAACGTTTAGGGGGGGGGAGGGTCTTTGGAAAGTCAAGCCTATTTGAGAAGATGGGAATATCTTTTGGAGGGGGGGAGGGTCTGGGGTGGTCCTGGCGTTTTTATTGTCGTATGCTTGACAAGAGAGGAAGGAATGGTGAGGGTCTGTTTGAATTTAAGTTGGAAAGTGGAGGGTTGTGATGAGGGGTCTGTGATCAGAGGTTACAAGATGAGTTCAAAAAAGCGAGACTCCCATGGTCAGGTGACGGTAAGGTCAGGGAATGGTGGAGCATTGATTGCAAAAGCGAGGACTAACCAGAGACAAAAAAAAACAAAGGGGTTTGATTTCCTTCTTTTATATCAGCAAACCACAATTCCTTTCTTTACCTTCCATGTGTGGGGGGGTTTCCGTTGGCGCATGTGTCTTCTTTTTTTGCGTGGCGCTTTGCTCTCCTATGCATCGGGGACAAAAGCCAAAAAACTGACATCTGTTCGTAGGCACTACCTCCCCACGGGGAGTGATCATGGGGCCCCGCAAAAACCCACTCATATTTCAGCAGGGAAGGTTAAAACAGGAAGAGAGCATGTTATAATCGAGAGAAAAACAAGAATTAAAAAAACACCCCAACAAGCGTGTACGCAGGATATAAAAAAAAGTTTCAGAGCGGGAGTTAAAACCCGAGAGGTTAAGACGTAGCAGGAAGTAGGGCATGAGGTGAAGAAGGAAAGAATTGTCAAACAGGGAAAGCGTAGAAAAAACTGGCAGTTTAAAAGGAGACGAAAATAATGGGAGGGAAATGAAGTAAAGCAGGGGAAAAAAATTTTCAGCAAAAAATAAAAGCAGGAGGTTATAACACGCCACTCCCCCTTTCTCATCGATGAGCAATGACACTTCCAGTCTCAGAAATCAAGGGGAGTGCGGCCATCCCCCGGATTGCGCGGCTTCCCCCCCACACGGGAATAACTATTGCACCCTGCAAGGGCAGCCAGCCACGCACACAACCCACAATATGAACAAACGATCCCGTACCAAAATCAGCCAATCAGAGAAGGAGATATTTACATAAATCACTTTTAAAGGCACAATAACACATTTTCCAAAAAGAATAGAACAAAATCTATTGCACTGATGCACAATCATTTACTCACTCTAATGTTTACACTTAAGACACACACACAGTTTGATATTTAATAGTTTAGATTTTCTCTTCAAATTCCTCATGCGTTCTTGTTAACGAGCAAACATCCTAAAATGCGCAGTGCTCGCATTCCTCAGTCCGAATCAGACAATGTATCAGTCACATTATCATAACCTGGACTAACTCAATACACAGGTGGAATGTGAAGCTCCTGCATAATTTATTTGAGTTAGCATGGTTAACGTCAACACACACACACACATTAGAAACATTATGAGCATCATTCACGTTGTGAGATCTGCTACCTGAGTGCTCGTGCGAGTGTTTTCGGCGTGGTCTGTCTCTCTCCCTCCTGTGAGACACCACAGAGTCTGTCTCCGTCTCATCATCTGCACCGTGTCGGCTGCCTGCAGCTTTGGGACTGAGAGGACAAAAGACCGCTAGAGAGACTCACGCCTGTATGGAAGGCTTTAAGTGTGTACGGAGTATAGTTTATAAGGTGAGTGTAGTGTGTAAAGTGTGTTTAGTGAGCAAATAATAGTAAGTATGGTGTGCGTGTGTGTGTGTGTGTGTGTGTAGTGAGTATAATCAGTTTGGTTTTGAGTGTGTACAGTAATTATAGTAAGTGCAGTGTGTACACGGGGAAGTGATGACTCAGTGGTTAAGACCAGGGTTAAATTCGCAGCACCACCAAGCTACCACTGTGGGCCCATAACCCTCTAATTGCTCGGTTTTATAGAAGAGATAAACTGAAGTTGCTCTGGATAAGGACGTCTGCCAAAT